>OZ012735.1:50946179-51071252 GCA_963859935.3 Lathyrus sativus | reverse complement strand
AACTTAATTGAAGTATTTTCATAATTCAAGGACTACTTAGTGTGACCTTATTATGAGATTTAACTCAATGATTAAATTGTTGATTCAAGGACTACTCGTTCTCATCTTATTATGAGATTTAACTAAATGACTAAATAGTTAAATATGAATAAAATAAATATTAATAAAATAAATATTAAATGGTAGGAAAGAGATAGTACAGACAAATTTGATTATATATAAGTATATAGTATTTGATAAATTGTTTAAATATAATTTATATTTTTGTAGTATTTTAAAAATTAAAAATGTTAATCCTAAGTATTCTTTTATCATTTTATATAAATAAAAAATTTAAAAAATATTACATATTCTTCTATATTTTTTTAAACATCGTTTTTCAAAGTCTTCTCATCCCCTCTCTTCCAATTTCTCAAACAAAATCTAATGACGAAATTATGTTATAAAATCTAACTCGGACCATTTGAATGAACCGATGGAACGAAGAAATAGAAAAGTAATTGATCTGAGTTGATTATTTGATCAACCATTTAATCAAAGAAACTAATATAAGTTTAATGAAGGGAAGGTTTTAACAATTTCAAAATAAAAAATAGATTTTAGAAATCCAGCCCAAAACATGCATCATTGTTAAATATTTTGGAGGGAGAAGTTTGTCGTCTATCGAAGTCCTTATCGGCTCAAGAGATTACTCTATGTAGTTGTGCGCTGACATATTCGATTTAAATAAAAAAATAAAATAAAATATTGAAATTAAAATTTAGATTCTCATCCAACAAATCTTTACCTTTGTTCATGAAAAATAATTAAAAAAAATATTTAATAAATACATAAAATCAATTAATCTACAATATTTTTGACACATGTTTTTCTATATAAAAAAGGCTTAAATGCACTTTTGGTCTCCCTATTTTAAAGTTTTTTAAAATTTAGTCCCCCCATTTTAAAAATCAGCTTTTTTATTCCTAAAGTTTACTTCTCTTGGGATTTCCATGACCCCCCCCCCCCCCCCCCCCTCCATTTTTGAACACTTGACATGCTCATTAATGATGTGGCAACACTATTGTGGATCCATGTCACCTTTTTTGAATATTTTAATTATCTTTACTGATATTTCATTTTACAAAATATTTTTAATTTATTTAAATCATTTTAATTTAATTTTAAACATTATAAAATGCAAATGTTACATTTCCAGAAATCATAATTCACTTTTAAACCTTAATTACATTCTCCTTTCTCTCTCTGAAGAAGAACACGAAGAATCCTAATTTCACGCAATTACACTGATTCAAACATCAAACACGAAGCTCATAGTTCCTGGATTTAGTATCTAGGATTCACAAATATGACTAGTGGACAAGTGAAGTTCTATTTAAGGTATGTTTTCTTGTCCCCTTTGGAGTGCCACAATGCCCCAGTTGTTTTGTTTTTCATGTTGTTTGTTCATTTGTAGTCCATTGTCCTTTTCATTCATGTTAGCTTGTTATGGTCCCATAGTTGTTTCTTGTTTACATGTATTATTCTAATGTTGTGGTCCATCGTGTTTATTTAATGTTTTGTTGTGGTCCCACTGAATGTTAACTTATTCTATATGTATTCAACAAATTTTCAGACCATGTCAAACTAATAAGGTTAGGTTAAGAATATACCATATGGGGAAATTAGTTTCTAAACCTGTGAAGTGGTATGTTGGTGGAGAGGTAACTGAGATGAATAGGCGGTGGGATGTGGATTTCATTTCATACATAGATGTGGAGATATTGATTAAAAGTGAGGGTTGTGTAGATATAAAGTGTTTCTGGTATATTGGAACCTTGTCTTCAGCTTTGCACGTGGTCTAAGGCCAAAGATGTTGTAGTTTGCCAAAGATGTTTGTTAGATGCCCAATTGTGCTTATTTGAGCTATCAAATGTGGGCATTGATCCACTGTAGCGCGCGGATCAAAAACGAGTTAGTTTGGAAAACAGTAGTTTAGTGACAATGACTCGAGTCGTATCGCAAGGATTCTTGTAGTGATTGACCAATAAAGTAACAGTTTATGGGGGTTTGAATTTTGATTAAGAGAAAAAATACTTAAAATAAGTGACTATAAAAAAAGTGATTATTAAAATAAGCTAAAACGGCTAATCCTACTGATTCGGGTTCTGACTTATCATCGGCTATTATAACATCAATCCCTAAACAACACCAATCCTATTCGATTATGATATTAATCAGACAAGCGCTTACCAATATCAAATGAATTATGTTCCTGTTTACCGAATTAAGCAAACGGTTAAGAATATGACGAATTAACGAATTAAGCAAACGATAACACGCAGTTAAATTTAGGAACATGCATACAATCGAATTTAATCAATTCTATCCTATGAACAACAATTGAATTAAGCAAACAATTGCAATCAAATTAAGCAAATGACTTCATAGAAAAGGATTGAAAGGAATCATATTTAAATTGATATTATAATAACCTCAAAGTGTTGAAACCGTACACAACAGGATTTGCCCTAAGGAATTAGTTTTCCATTCCAATCGTACAAGCTTCAACAATATTTTTGTGAATAGTGACTCCCGTGAACAGTAACACGATGTTCTATTAAATGAAATTCATAACCCAACTGGGTCGAAAACATAACCCAGGTCCAAAACATGACCCAAAACTAAAACAATATCCTGATGCTGCAACTTCAACGTAACTTCTGGGAAAATGTGCTCCGAATCTGACTTCGACTCCAACACAAAAGTCGTAGCTCTCTCTCTTAGCTTTCCGGTGATTTTTAGAATGCCTCAAACGGATTCCTAAAACTCCAGTTATGATCGTTTCCGTGCAGACTGCTAAAGCTAAAAAATAAAGTGCGAAAATCAAATTAAGCCAAAAATAAAATAAAATATAAAAACAAAATAAAACATAAAAATAATCAAGATAAAGTAAAGAAATTCCTAAGTAAAAATATAGGAGAATATGCATAAATATGCACTGATCAGGCATCTTTCACTTCTTTTTGTCAAGAAAGTGTTCAAAATCGCTCTTGCTTTAGTTGGTTTGCAACATTATGTGAAAGGATCTTGGTGCCTTTAATTTGTGTGTTATTGTGCAGGATTTAGGCATGAAAGAGTAGAAAATTTAGACACAAGAAAGTTGGCAAAGAAAGCAAGCAAACAACAGAAAGCTCGCCTAGCGAGGAAGGCAGCAAAACACTCGCTAGGCGAAGACGCAGCCAGATGCCAGCGAGCACTCCCAGACTTGGGACAGAGGCAAAAGGAGCATAAACTCGCTAGGTAATGAGGTAGCGAAGAGCTCGCTAGGCGAAGCACCAGCGAGAAGGTAGCTAACACCTCCAGACTTTAGACAGAGGCAAAAGGGTCATAAACTCGCTAGGCAAGGGAGGTAGCAAATAGCTCGCTAGGCGAAGCAGCAGCGAACACTCCCAGACTTGGGATAATGGCGAAAGGACCATAAATTGGCTAGGCAAAATTCACAGTGAATGCTTCGCCTAGCGAAGGATTGCTCGCCTAGCGAACATGACAGCACACAACCCCTTATATAAGTAACATGGGCTACTTTTTGGAAAATATCTAATTTTTTTTTGTACTTACATTGAGAGGATTTTCTGACCTAGAAACCCATTCCTTCATTCTTCATCATCTCTTAGCAACATTTCACAAAAAGAAGGTGGATTCCCATCCATTCTCGATTATTCGACTCGGATGTTGATCAACCTTCTTCTGAAACTTGTTGCTCAAGTCATCATGAAAATGAGTAGCTAAATCCCTCTCTTGTCAAGGTTAGGAGTAGTTTGTTCAGATTTTATGTATTCTTCTTAATCTCTTGTATGTGAACAATTTCATAATCAATATAGATGAAGTTATTTGCCATTATTTGTACATTTATGGTTTGGTTTGTACTAGAGATAAACTTTCCAAGTCTTGACCTAAATTCTTCATCTACCAACTATACAAATGCTAGAGATAGATTTGAAAGTTGATATCCGCTTTGTATTGTTCTTAAAGCTTATTGTTTCGATCCGTTAAGTAGAGAGATCATTTAACGGTCAGAACAATAACATTCACGGAATCGATTTAGAGATGAACGTTTTTGCGAGGATACGCGGTTATGTTGGTTAGAAATTTGTTCACATATTTGATTGGTAGAATACGTTTAGGACGGACTAGCGAACCCTAATCTTGGCATGCTTTTATCAAACTTAAGACCGGTTTTTATTACGCTTTATTTCTTGCAAAATTTTGTTACAAAATTGAAACCATTAAAAACACCCGTTTTCTTAAGTCATTGAATCGTTGAACGGCTAGCATTTATATTCTCTTCAATCCCTGTGGAGACGATAAAACACTATCGAAAAATACTTCTAACAATGTTGTAGGACATGAGGTGATAGATGTATATGTGGAGCATAAAGTATATGAACCCATGTTAATTAGATAATTACATTGATGATGATGATGTACAATGTACTGGTTTTAGTCAGCCTAATGTTGAAGTGAATGAGTCTAATATGGATTTAAGTATAAACAAGTTGAATTGAATGAGGCCCATGGTGAAGTTAATAATGAATAAGTTGTAGTTAGTGAGGGTAATGATGAAGTTAGTCGGGGTAATGCTAAAATTAGTGAGCCTAATGTTGAAGTTAGTGAGGGTAATGTTTAAGTTAATCATGAAGAAGCTGAGGCAAATGAGCCTAATATTGAAGTAAATGATGAACAAGTTGAATTGAATGATGATGATTATGTTCCAGGTGAGTTTAGTGAGAACAGTTATGATGATGAAGTTGATGGGGCCAGTGAAGATTCTGAGGAGATGGAATGGACCTAAGTACTACCCCCTGAAACTTATGGTGAGGCTAGTGGAAGCAAAGGGCCAATTGTTATGCAACATGAGGAATGTGAGGATTCTGATCATTTATGCATACCTCTTAGGAGTGATAATGGTGAAGATGTAGTTAAGTTTTTAACTTATAAGAGTGGTGAGGAAAGTGGGTTTCATTTAAGAATGACGTTTATAAACAAAGAGATGATAAGAGATGCTATCAAAGAGTATGGAATGGAAAATAATAAAAATGTGTTCATCAAGAAAAATGATGTCAAAAGGACAATGATTAGGTGTATGGCTAGTTGTATGTTCTACTTAAGGATTAGTAAAAGGACTGAGCAACAATATTAGCCAATTATTAGTTATGTTGATGATCAAACATGCTACAGAACTGTACATAATAGGAATGCTAAGACTACATGGATTACCAAAAAAATTACAAATATCCTAAGGCATAGTCCTTATATTAAGACAATAGGTTTCATGGTTGAATCCCTTGAGAGGTGGGCAGTGAAGATATCACAAGATCAAGCATACAGGGAAAAAAGGAAGGTTATGGATTTGATCCAAGGTGCTGGTATTGATCAATTTAATCATTTGAGGAGTTATGGAGAAGAGTTGCTAAAGTCAAATCCTAACAGTATTGTGTATATACAGTGTGTTGAGAGCACATGCAGCCATGTTTTTGAAAGGATATATATATATATATATATATATATATATATATATATATATATATATATATATATATATATATATATATATATATATATATATATATATATATATATATATATATATATATATATATATATATATATATATATATATATATATATATATATATATATATATATATCTGCTTAGAGGCTTGCAATGTAGGATTAGTCAAGACATGTATGTGACTCATTGGATTGGATGTTTGGTTTATGAAGAGGGAGTATGGTGGGCAATTAATGTTAGTTGTAGGGAGGGGTGGTAACAACCAAATCTTTCTAATTGCATATGCAGTTGTTGAAGTTGAAACCAAAGACACATGGGAATGGTTCTTACACCTTCTATTGGAAGATTTAAGTGCATTCAATCAAAGAGCATATGGCTTTATTTTTTACAAACATCAAGTATATTTTCTTATGTCATTTACTTGTTTCTTATGTCATGTATAATATCATATGTTATCTTATATGTGACAGGGGTTGATTCCTGCAGTTCAAGGCATTAGTGCCCCATGTGGAGCAGAGACTTTGTTTCAAGAATTTATATTGTAATTAGAATAAAAGATACCTTAACTTGGATTTAAAGGAGGTAATGTGGGCAGCAGCTAGGGCAACTACAATACCATTATGGGAAAGAGCAATGCAAAAAATAAAAGAATTGAATGAAGGTCCATGGAAGGAGCACCTGACAGAGCAATACCAAAGGGAGGAAATAACGAAAATAAGGTAAAGACCAATAAGGGTGGTAAAGACAAGAAAAATTCAAGTGAAAACTAGGATGAAATTGGACAGGGTTCTCAAGCTACTCAAGATTAAATGCAGTGTTGTTTTGTAATGCCTAGTGGTCTATTTCATGTTATGGTTTATTGGTTTGTTATATGTCTAGTACTATGTATGAATATTGGTTGTTTATAAACCATGATATTTTTTTATGTAATATGGTTTGTTATGAACCAATATGATTTGCTTATGAACCATGACCTTTTTTATGTAATGTGGTTTGTTATGAAGCAATATGGTCTGTCATGAACAAGTTGTAATTTGGTCATGAAATGGTATAAGTAATATGATATTTTATGATCTTTTGATGTAATATCAACTGGTATGCAACGGTTATACAACTGTTATGATTTGTTATGAAACTGTTATGCAACTGTTTATTCAACTATTGTGGTTATTTAATTTCATAATCTAGTAAATTTTATGGTGTGTTATAAGTAAATCAACAAGTTATGATCTGTTATACAACTGGTTATTCAACTGTTATGTCTATTTCATTTCAAAATCAAGTAAACTGTATGGTCAATTGTAAGTAAATCAACAAGTTATGGTATCAAATGTTTCATTATTGTTGAAACAACATATGTGTTGCTACGCGAAAAAACTACATAATCGTTATCGAACTTTATTTATCCCAACGGGGAAAGGAAAAACATCTAAAAAACCTTAGAAGGGAATGATCATGGTCTCATAACCAAATTCAGGTTTCGAAATCGATTATGAAAGGGGAAGGTATTAACACCCCTCATGTCCGTTGTACTCAACGGGATCCACTTTGGTTGTTCTAATCAAAGGGTGGGTATATCTAAAAACTTACTTGCTAAGGGAATGCATGAATGAATTAACTGGGAAAAAGAAAAGATTTTCATTATTGAGTTCGTCTGAGTTTTTCAACCCAGTGCCTACGTATCCCAAAGGGAACCAGAACTTCGTAGTTCTTGTTGGAAAAATTTGATTTGTTGGGTGTTTTCTATGGACGATGTTAAATTCGTATTCTAGCAATTATACAATGTTTGTTTGCGGTAGAACGAAAATGACATGCCCTGTGTGAAAAGGTTTTAAAGAGAAAAGAAACCCAAAGATAAAAAGGTTTGAATTTGTTTAAGTGTTTTGTTAGGAGATACATCAAATAGTCCCTCAAGGCTGGGGGTATTTGAGTATATTCTCCTTTAGTTTTGAAAGTATTTGATATACGTATTATACTAAATTCTATGATAATGAGAGCGAATACTTTGTATGAATGAGCCAAGCGTCTCACATACAAAATACTCCAAGAAGAGGTGAGGAAGGCTTCCGCTCATCTTTTCACATGTACTTAAGGATCATGGTGTATTTATACATATCGTATTTATTAAGTATTTATGAATTTGGTAAAGAAAAGAAGTTTTTGTCTTTTAAAAGAAAAGAACGCAATGCGAAGCAAAAAGCAAAGTCTAAAGGGAAACTTGATCCTAATTGTTATCATGAAAATTGGACTTAAGGTTGAGGTTGAAGGGGATATTTCCATGTCAATTATGTCTCCTATCTATATCAATATGAATAAATTCTTTTTTTATTTTTTACTTATTTTTCTTGTATTCTTTTTCTTTTTCACTAAAAATTGGAGAATATCTTATAATAAAATGGAATCATTGGTACAGAGTCATAAAAGGATTTCATTTCGTCCTAACACCATTGACAAAACATCCAATTAGAACATCTAGCAAGTTCTTATCCGATTTGGAGTTGAATTGAAAAATTGGAAGCATAAATAAAAAATATACTTAGTAGCAGTAAGGTAATGAATCCTACTAATAGGTAGGAACTATGTTTTCTCCCTCGTCCCCCCCCCCCCCCCCCCCCACACACACACACACACACATTTCATTAAGTAAAAAATAAAGAATCAAGATATATACTCTTATTTGCATATGTTCGTTCCATTGGATCTAATATAACGTTATCATGCATCAATAGCCCTAAGGTTAAGATCAAGGGAAATCCTAATCACATTATCATGCTTGGATAGAAAAGCCTAAGGTCTATCTTAATTAAATGTAATCAAGGACTAAATTGAATCAAGAGAAATCTAAGGGATCATGTGAGCACACAAGAAAGCAACCATCAACAACATCAAGTACCAAGCAATGTTAAGGATCACTCAAATAATCAAGTACAAAACTCATCAAGACCACTTAACAATTTAACATGCCACAAGTCACCAAAAGAAGTTATCAATATCACTCATGAGATCATTAAAATATGGAAAAAGAGTACTTCAAGAAATGAATCCAAACATGAATATCATTCATAAAATTATACAAGCATATCAAATTTTGAATACCTATCTCATGCATCAAGATCAATCACAAATCATCCATTATCAAAGTAAAGAATCAATGTCATGGCAAAGAAATGATCCAAAATCATCAACACAAGTCAACAACAAAAGCATAAAAGCATGCCAAGACTAGTCATCAAACTTATGCCTCAATAACATTGCCAATAAAGATCAAAAGATAACACAAAAATTAATGAGGAAACTCATCCAAGACATGGCATCATTTTAATCAAAAGCTCATCACAAAAGGAAATAAAAGTAAAATTAAAGTATTAAAGTAAAATACCAAAATTAAAGTCCTAAATAAAATTCATGCAATCTCTATTTTTTGTAACATTTTCAATTATCAAAAACAATAAAAGAAAATCAAAACAAAACAATTAAAAAGAAAATTAGAAAATAAAACAAAGTAGTAGAATTAGGAGGTGTGACGCATGGTATGAGTGTTTGTGCAAGCAATATGATCAGGCCCAGTCAAATAGAGTCCATTAGTATAAAAAAAACAACAATTCAGTTCAAACAAAAATGCCACTAGGAGCTTCAGAAGGGGTGTGTGTGTAGCAACGTGTGAATCAGGCCCAAACGTACACCAACACTTCAATCCAATTCAAATTTTAATTTCATTTTCCAAATTATTCAGAATTATTATTAAAATAAAATTCAAATAAAACAAAAACATAAGCCACGACCAATAAGAATGCACCAACACATCCATTTGAATTCAAAAAAAACGCGCCAAGGCCAGATCATCGCCTTCATCTTCTCCGTTTGAACTACCACCACATTAGTTGCCACAAGGCCGCGACGACGGTGGTTATGGTTCCAAAAATCAAAAGCATCACCATTAGCTCACTAGAATTTTCATGTAGATCACGAAAATGATATTAGTTTTCACTTAAACAAACTCAAACTCACATAATCATGCACAAACACAGAAAACCCTAAAAATTGGATTTCAAATTAAATCACGAAAAGTAGCAATCAATGCCTAACAAGTTAGGGCTTCAGATCCATGCATGTTATACATCAATTATGGAACAAAAACGAGTGCAAATGATGATGAAATGACTGAGCTTGAAGAAATCAAAGACGTACCTATTGTAGTAGGTTTGATGCCTCTTCTCAGCCACAAATTAGATAAGAAAACGATGAAAGAAGCTTCACTAAAGTTCCAGGAGTATGATATATGATTAATTTACTTTGAAACCCTCTGGATTTATCCAACCACCTCTATTTGCATCATGAGAAACTTGGACTTGGATAGAATGATTTAGAGGCTACAAGAATGAACCAATGCATACATAAGCTTAGAAGTATGGTGTAGATGAAGATTGGAACCAGAAATTACAGTGAATTCCAAGAGAATTGATAATTTGAAAATTGGACAGTGATAGAGTGAATATCTACTTATAGAGAGGTGTTTAGGTCTAGTGACAGTGATAGAGTGACAATTACAGTGAACCAGAAATTGAGCTTTTTTCAGATTTGGAATTGTTGATGATTGAAGAAAAATAGAGGGAATATCTATTTATAGAGAGGTGTTTAGGTCTAGGAGAAGGCTTGGAAACAAAGCTAAGCTTCAGAATTTGTTCGAGTGAAGTTTTAACTTGAGTTAGCAGGTTTGGTTCAAGGGTTGGTTACCACATGCTAGGCTTAATTTTGCTTTGGTTTGAGGGTTGGACAAGTTTGTTAAGATGAGAAGAGTGAGCTTGCACAAGTAAAACTTGTTGAACAAGTTTACATCACAACTTTGAGATTTTTATTTTTTTGGCAAATTTTGGAAAAAAGATTCATCATGTGCATGCGCGTGGTTTGGTTGCTCTGGGTAAAGTTTGGATGCATTTGATCAAGTGGGTTAGGTGAAAACAATTAGGTACAATGCATGAGGTGTGCATTGGTTTTTTGTACAACTTTTGGATAGAATTTTGATAAGAATTGGCATGATTTTTGGACAGCTTTGGAAACCTTTTAAAGCATGACATTGGATCAATTTGGGGTTGATCGGTGGTTTTTATGGGTTATTCTATCGATAGTTTTAGTTAATTTTCTTTTACGATTAGTTGCATTTTATTTTTGTTTACCACATTTTATGCTTTGGTTGTGTCTTTCCAATGTTTTTAGGTTCTGGTAAGCATTCATGAATAATCAGAGTGAAAGCCAGGAAAAATCACAGGAATTTGGAAGAGTTTTTGGAAGGAAACAGAGGGCTTGACACAACCAAATGTATCACCTGACACGGGTCGTGTCAGGAAGATGTCAAGAGGAAGATAAGAAAGAAGAGTCCAGGGGGTTGACACGATCGCCTGTGTCAGCAAGCCTGAAACAAGATAGAATTTGAGCAGAGGAGCAGGGGGCCAACACGGCCGCCCGTGTCAGCTAACATGGCCGTGTTGGCTGAGGTGCTTCATTTTCTATTTTTCTCAGATTTTTCACTTAGGGGACCTGTGAGGGTATTTTCGGTATTTTCTCACTGCTGTATTGAACTTGTGACTATTTTAGATGAGTTTGGAAAGAGAAAAAGGACATTTGGGAGGAGAGAAGAATTTGACGATCAAGATTGGGGAGATCAAGGCAATTTGAGAACCGAAGGTTTTCATGAGCAGAAGCCATTGAAGATCAAAGTAATCCTATTATCTTGTAATGTTTTATTTTTACTTTGTATTTTCTTTTGAACGATATGAGTAGCTAAACCCCCCAATGCTAGGGGGTGTCCCTGATTTGAATATGTAATGACTCTGATATTAGTATTGCAATAAAAATCTCTTTGTTTTTCATAATTAATTTGATCTCTAGTTGTTCTTAATGCTTGCCCTGTCGGACAAACAGAGTTTGATTTTTGATTAATGATTATGCTGGATCGCCGTTGTTAATGCTTTTCTTTAGATCATTCTGTAGTAGATATCACCTAGGATTAGGGATACCCTATAGGAGCCAAAATATTTTTAATAATTGATTGCTTAATTTCATTTGTAACTCTCTATGGACATATGAATTAGGGTGAATGATTAAAGGTTTTCTCACTAAGGACTTAGGAGTAAACACTCTAAAGAATCGGTAATTAGTTAGTTACAATAAGTTGTTGCAGTGTAATTTAGAGTTGTTACTGAGTCATGTCATACACCATCTCTAGCATAATTTACTCATATATTTTCTAAACCTCTAATACTTTATTTACTTTTATGCAATTGTTTTATAATTTCACCAAACAATCCTCAACCCTCAAGTACTTTTTGTTTTATTAAATTGAATTTAAAACTCTATATCGTCAAGCAGTTCTCGAGATCGACATTCGGGGAAATTCCTTTTTATTACTACATTTGCAAAATAGTACACTTGTTATTTTACCAATCAAGGGTCAAATTTGAAACAAAGTTTTAAACACAATTTTGAGCAAGCAATGCAAACAATTTGGGGTGATTTTGGACATGTAATGATGGCTTAAAAAACAAAGGTGACCATGTTTTAATTTTGAATGATGATGAACAATGTACACTTTGAAGTGGATGAATGAAACTTGAGTCAAAATGATAATGACTTGAATGATGATAGCCTTAGACCCTTGCATTTTAGAATGACCTAAAATAGTATGCCTTGAAACATGTGACTTGTGTGTCAAGAAACCTTGCTCTTTTGGAAATAGTTTTGAATGAAAAATGATGAAGAAAAATGTTGAAAGAACACTTGACTTTTAATGAAGGCATGAGAGCAAGACATTTTGAAAAGGATGAACCATGATGAATCGACACCTTAAATGCCAAGGAATTCCTACAAAAGGATCTCAAAACTTGCTTGCTTACCAACTTAGGCACATTGTTCTTGAATCTCAAAACCACCTTATAATCTTGATGAACAAGTTTACATCAAATTTCCTTTCAAATAAAACATTAATCTCAATTAACAATTCAATCCAACTTGTAAGCAACAAGTGTTTGAGAATGATGACAATGCCTTGACGATGAATCCACAAGGTCCACACCTTATGCCATGACTTGTTCTTTGCAACTCAAACTCCAAACCCTTGAAATATTGATTAATGATCTCAAAAGATGCCTTATCGCAAGGAAACCTTAAAGATAAGAATACTTGAAGTATGGAGAGATACTTCACATGAAACCCTAAAATAATCTTTAGTTGATGAATGCTAACAAGCTCAACCATTATGAGTAACAAACCCTAATCTCCTCTTGAGATGCACATTGAGTGATGATAATAGCTTATGATGTGGAGAATCAAGAAAACCTTAGCACTAAGCCCTCTCAATTGAAATCCATGACAAAATCCTAGCACTTGATGCTTTTGAGAAATCTTGAAGAATATGACCTTGTAACTTGATGAACCTTGATAAAAAGATGCTCATGATGATGAGAATTCAATCCTTGTCTCACTTGAGTGTAGTAGCCAAATAAATCCCCTTTGAACAAGGAAAACCCAAATCACAAGAAATGAATGATTGTGAGTGTATGACCTAGTAGAGATGCATACGAATGAGAAACAAAAGTCGATTAGGATTAGAAAATGCTGTTAGCTTAAATGTGTCCCTAGAATCACAGAGGTAATTTCGATTAGAATTCCAATTCTTATTGTTACTTGAAAATTTCAATAGATTTATATGTGAGTTTCCTCTACGATGAGAAATTCAAATTTCGATAGAAACCTAATCGTAAATATTTTTTTGATTTCCTTCATGATATTTTCAATGTTTCCATGTGCATGATCATTGGGGAGTAATGTTCTTGAGATTGCAACTGAAACATGCTGTTATTTTTAGTAAGCATATTAATTCAAATGCACCAAATTTTATTTATAAAGTTTTGTTTAGAGCTTAAATATTTCAACGTTGTTCTTGTGGCTGTTTTGCTCAGGTGGAATCAAGGTCTGCGGTTGTTGCTTCAGGTTTTGAATTTATCCAGATTGACTATTAATTAACAACCTGACTACTAAAATGTTGTCTTCTTTGAGGTAATTTTGCATCCTTTTGTGCCCTGATTTTTTTATTATAGAGTTGAATTGTATTTCTTTGAGTAATTGTAGCAAAAAAGTGGCTGACATTGCTTACTTTTAATTTATAAGTTCCTTTTCTTTTTTAGAAGCTTAAAATGCAAACAACGTTGATAGAATGTTTGATTCTACCGTAAAAAAATTTGATTTTGATTAAAAGTGAATTGAACGTAAAATGATTTATGTTTAAATAATTTTTTGTAAAATTGAGTTGAATTGTAAATTTCAAAATAAAAATCACTTTAAACTCAAAACTCATAAATTCTAACTTCAAGTATAATCAATTCTGAAGGCATAATCAATTCTATTTTAAAAGAATCAAACACTTTAAAATTATTCCAAAATCAATTCTATACTTTTAAAATTGCTTTTGCGCCTTTCAAAAATAAACCAAAGATACAGTGCAATTAGCTTCAATGTACTCCAGAATGAATATTAGTGTCTTTCTGGTCATATTTGATATATAAAGATATAAATTAAGACTGCTGACTTGTACAAAGAAGATTAAACAGACTTCAATTTGGCCTAAAGACATGCATAAGATTATTTAATCAAAGATTATGAATATCTTTGAGACTTGAGAGTAGTATAGCTTCCAAATTATGAAAAGTGAAATGACTGAATCTTTATTTTGTCTCACCAACACTCATAAAAGCCATATGCATATATAGTCTTTTTTCTTGCTTATGTTAACTCCTTTGAATCGCCATCAAAAGGGACATTAGGGCCTTGAGTTCTGTACTTATATCTTTTTGAAACAAACAGATAGAGAAAGAAGTTATGCAAGCCCACAATGAAAAGGAAGAAGTAGAAGAGGTTTAGGTGATTTCTGTTAATATTATTCCCTACTAACCAACCCCCATTTTTTGTATGCTTGGTGACACCATTGATACACTTAACCGTTATGGTACTTAGAAAATACCCAAGTGCCATAGAACTCCAAAGGAAGCAAGTTGATGTAGATTTAAGACCTTTCGGCGCCTCGGAATAGAAAAACTCAAGGAGACCAACATAGCTAAATATGTCAGCTATGCCAAATATGAAATACTGAAAAGACAGCCAAAACATGCTTATTGGCAATGGCTGAAGTACTGGTAAGGCATCAAGCATGTTGTTGTCTTTAGCCACTTTTTTCCTTTTCACTTCTATTATTGAGGCCACAACCATGGATAAAGAAGCAAGCATTAGACCAACTCCTATACGCTGCAAATGTGTAACACCAGTTGGAATACCGGTGAATTTGCGTAGAACAGGCACTAAAACGCGGTCGTAGATAGGTGCAAGAATGATTAAGAACATGATTGGGATAATTGGGAGGGATGCCGGTGGGATGTCAAAGTGTTTGGTGAAGCTTGTGTCCATGGTGTAGCCTTGTTGAACCGAAAAGGTTTGGAGCTGAGCTAGGCAAAGGGTCATTATAATTGTACAAAAGAATATTGGGACCATGCTGAGAATTATTTTGGCATTTTCTACTTGGGTAACCCTGCAAAGTTTCCATTGGCTTGTGCTTGGTGTCTCTGAATTCTCTAATTGGTTATCAGGTTTTGATTTTATAGCCGCTTTGTCCAAGAACCTGTTAAAAGGGAAATTCATTTAGATTTTAATAGAGGCATATATTTTATTGTATAAAAATTTGATCTAAGACTCTTCACTTTAACTCCCTTTTACTAGTGAATTATGACCAAGAGAGATGTAGAATGAACATTTGAACCTGAGAGTGTCTCTATGAGGTAGAAACTCAATTTCGTCAGCAGCTTCCTTGTCCTGATCAATCTCGTATAGTTCTGCTGGATTTTCGGGTAAGGAGAGATTTCTGTTGCGGATTGCAGCAACATAGACCTGGCAAAAACATGACTAAAGTTAAAGTAAACAGCTAGATCAATGCAACATATATAGTCCTAAAAAAATTATGGTACCTGTATGATCTCAATGAGACCACTAGTTCCTTTAGCAGCTTGATTTCTGTACAGTGGCAACCCAGCAGCAAAAACTATGGTACCTAACAATATAGCTATTGTGCCAATACCAAAGCCCCAATCCCATCCTTTATGGATTTGTATCCACACAGTGAACGTTAAGCTGATTGCGCCACCCATTGAAACAGCAAGCAAGTTCATGTTAAAGAAAGTGGACATTTGCCTTGCTTCTTTAGGGTCAGTTTCATCAAACTGATCTGCGCCATGTGATGGCAATGCAGCTTTGATTCCCGCACCGCCGATGGCCAACAAGTATAGACCAATGAAGAGAAAAGCTTCCTGGCCACCACTTGGTGTTTTACAAGGAACAGTTTTATCATTGACGTTGCAAATTTGCGGCTTCAGACTAGGATAGTGCGCTTGTGTTGTAACCAATGCAAGGCCCTGTAACACCGATCACAAAAACATAACCTGTGAATATGCATTCAATAAGCACACAATAGGTTGGTGTTGAGAGATGATTTTTGAATCTTACCAAAAACTCGAAGAAGCAAGAAAATAAAACAGATTTGTATCTGCCAATCCACTTGTCAGCGAACACAGCAACCAAAATAGAGAGTATGCAACTGACACCTAAATAGTTGGTGAGCATGTTAGCTGCATCTTCTAGTTCATAATGCATGATTCCATTGAAATACGTAATCGAGTTCGCAGCTAGTGAGAAACTTGCCAAGTTTTCCAAACCAAGTGTCACTGCACCCAAACATAAGTTACTTACATCATTAACCACAAAAATAGTTATCACTGGCAAGGAAAATGATGGTATGTTTTACCTAGTATGAACAAAGCAGCTTTCATCCCACCGTATTTGGATTTCAAAGCACTTCTTCCTTTCCAATCCACTTTATTTCCATCAACCACCTGAACCTCTGATTCCATTTTCCTATCAACAAACTCTGATTTTTCCTGCATGGGCAAAAAAAAAAAAAGTAGCTAGTAAGAAAATGGAAAAAGCATGAGGTACATGGGGAACGTGAATGAAAATTCAATACCATGGCTCTGCACTTTGAGTAGCCAATTCAGAAGAAAGGTACAAGTGGCGAAAATACAGTGACAACATGGGAAACCAATGTGTGTCTATATATATTCAATAAAATCTATTAAGTTAACTATTATTTATTATTATACAATTAAGCTTGTCAAAGTTTGGTTTTTAGTTAACTCGTTTTGTCTACATCAAATCAACTTATAGGTACAAATTTGTTCTATATTAAAATAATATTACTTACATATATGCATAACATATATACTTTTATAGTGTATTGATATCCACTTTATTTAAGATAATTCTTTCCAATTATTGGCCCATTATCGTAATTTAAATACTCTAATAACATCTCCTTGGAGTGTCTATTAAATAACTCATCTTAATGCCAAATCATCCTTTATTTAAGAAATCTTTAAAATATTACACTTTAATATTGTAATATTTCACTTAAATTTATTGAAAGTTAAAATGTTAATTTAATTATTTTAGTTAATATATTAAAAATATCAAATAATTTTTAGGTAGGTGATATATTGTTGGCAATAATTGCCACCAAGTTTGCAACTAATTTGTATTGGTTCTAGATAATTCCAATTTTTTTTCAAATAATTTTAAATCAATTTGTTAAAAGACAAAAGACAATAGCTCAAATTAAATAAACCAATAGACAATTTTTTAAAGATATGCATGGGTTCTTTCAGCTTTAAGCTTATATCTCAAAAATAAATTATTTAAAAGTAGATTATTCCAATTTCAATGATAAACCATTTTTAATTATAAAATCTAGTGATACTATAAGGTTTTTGTTTTGATGGAAGGAATCAAATGAAGCGAAGCGGAATTGGATAGAATATAATGATATTTTATTGTTTGGGTTATTTAAATCGAATGGAACAAAGTGGAATGGAGTGTCCATCACTTACCACCATATCCATTCCTTTTTCTTTTGATTTGGGCATAATAAATAATTTGTCTTATTCCGTCTTAAAATTTCCAAACAACAGAATGTAATCTTCATTTCGTTCCGTTCTATTTCATTTTCCTCTGCTACATTCTTGTATGTTTATTTCATGATATCCAAACATAACTTGAGATGTCTCTCACGTGTGTTTATTGTAAAAGAGAAGACAGAAGTGTAGGAGAATAGATGTTCGAATGCGAGACTTTGATAATAATATGTTATATAGAGTTTCTTAAGTATGAAATTTGTGTATGTTGAACATATTTAAATAAAAATATTTAGGATTAATAGGTTTTTCCCATGCCATATGGACGAACTTTGAAAAATTTCCCTATAAAAAAATGTTTGGATTTCATCCTCAACATAAGATTCCCCTATAAAAAAATATGTAATATTCTATTATTTTTCAATTAAAATAAAAGCCAGAGGGCATTTATTTGTGTGAGGGAAAAGCCTCATAGGTAGATGAGCTTGTTTCGATGATGTCAAAACTCAGCTCTATAGAAAAATGTATGTTGGACGTTGTCACCATGTCATACTTGCATGTCTTGTCTCTCATAAGTCAAAGACTCGTCAAAAACATGATTGTTGCATATAGAGATGGCCAAATCTATCTTTCATGTAGGGTTCACTACGCTAGAAATGAGTTTTAGCAGCGCACACAAAGACATCGCTTTTTAAAAAAGCGCTGCTAAAGGGTGAGTAAAAAAAAAAGAAAAAAAATTTTCTACCAAAGACAGCGCTTTTAAAAAAGCGCTGCTAAAGGGGGGCCCTAAGAAAGCGCTTTCTAAAAAGCGCTGCTAAAGGGGTACCCTAAGAAAGCGCTTTTAAAAAGCGCTGCTAAAGGGGGACCCTAAGAAAGCGCTTTTAAAAAGCGCTGCTAAAAGGGGCCCCTTTAGCAGCGCTTTTTCTATAAAGCGCTGTTATATGGCATTGCTAAGGCACCCTATGAAAGCGCTTTTAAAAGCGCTGCTAAAGGCCTTTAAAAGCGCTGCTATAGGTATTAGTATTATAATTTTAAAATACCCTCCAAAATTTTAAGAGAAACAGAACAGTCGTACATTTCTTTTCTTCTTTCTTTCTCCTTTGGCGAACGAACTTGCCCTATTCAAACTTTCTGTTGCCGTCATCCGCCGTCGACCGTCGCCCTCTTCCGTTGGATTGCGTCGCCGTCGCCGTTCACCGTCCGTTTTCGAGTCTGCATTGCATTGTATTTCCACCATTGTTACGGTATGTGAAGTTTTACTATGGTTTTCTTGTTTATTTATCTTTTCACCATTGTTGGTATTTGAAGATATAGATGGTTTTTCTATTCTGATGATATAGATGGTTTTATTTTATTGAGATATTGAAGGTTTTGTGTTATTGTCTCTTTGTTGTTATTAAGATATTGAAGGTATATGTATATGGCATTGCTGAGTTATAGTGGTTATATGTATTGATCAAATTCTTTAAAGGTTTGCTGAGTTAAGCATTTATGTGTTATTGTCTCTTTGTTGTTATTGAGATATTAAAGGTTTTGTGTTATTGAGATATTGAAGGTTTGATATAATTGTTGCAATGCGAAAGTTTGTTGTTATTGAGGCATTGAAGGTTTAATATTATTGTTGCTGTTGTTGTTTTTATTGGGTTATTGAAGGTTTAGTGAAGGTTTTTAGTGTTGTTTTGTATTGAAGGTTTGAGGACATGCAAGTAAATTTGAGTTCAAGTATGATATTTGATATGATGTTAACACTAATGTTGTTGGGTTTGTGTAGATATGTTACGTATACTATTGTTTTTGTTGTTGCTGTTGTTAAAAGCCTAAACTCAAAATGTTTTATGTGTTATTGTTTTTCTATTGTTATTTTGGGATTGAGATAGATGTTGTTTTTATTTTGTTGCTATTTTGAACTTAGATGGATAATTCATCTAGCACCACTCATAAAAATGAGTTTTCTTCTAATTTGAATATAACAAAAATATTAGATAATGATGGCTAAAAATATTAATGTAACTTGATAGAGCATATTTTTTAATAGTTTAGAAATTCGTATTTTTTAAGAGAGTAGCCAACATGAATATGGTTTTATATGATATGGTTTTATATGTTATTATGGTTTTATATGTTGATATGTTATTATGTTATTATGATGGATTTCTCAATGTTTATATGATATATATGTTATTATGGTTTTATATGTTTAGTTAGGATTTCTCAATGTTTAGTAAGGGTGTCATTTTGGTTTAAGGATTATCTAGTAATTTTAATATGATTTGTTTTGGTGGATTATCTAGTATTTTTAATATGATTTGTCTTGGTTAATTATTAATATGATTTTAATAAAATTTATATTTTGTCTGTTATAGGGGTTACCTGTGAAGAGCAAAGCTGTGATCGTTTCCAAGCATCCTATTGCGTAGCATTCTTAGAAGTTAGTGATTTCCTTACAGGTATTCTCTGTTTTGTTTAACTTTTATAGTTTAGTGTAGATTACTCAATTAGTATGGATAAAAAATAGATGTCTGGTAATCGATTGTCAAAAGAGTACGAGAATGGGGTATCGAAGTTCGTTAAGTTTGATGTTGAACACGCCAAAGACCCCAGTAGGATCAAATGTCCTTGCTTAGGATGCTGTTATGGGCGTCGAGTTGACGCCGTTCAGTTGGAATCTCATTTAATGAGACATGGAATTGATCGAAGTTACACATGTTGGACATTACATGGTGAGATGAGTAACGAGAATGTTGAACCCCGGAATAATACGACATGTGCTTCAAAGGACAATGGCAGAGATACATATGATTGTGATCGAGTCGAAGAGATTGCAGAAGCACTTGAAGAAGATCTTCAAGATTGTCCCAAGATGTTTGAGAGGTTGGTAAGCGATGCAGAGAAATCGTTGTACAAAGATTGCATTACTTTCACAAGATTGTCCATGGTATTAAAGTTGTACAATTTAAAGGCGGGTAATGGATGGTCGGATAAAAGTTTCACATAGTTGTTAGCCCTACTTCAAGAGATGCTTCCGGAGGATAATGTTCTTCCCAATCGAACCTATGAAGCTAAAAAAATGTTATGCTCTATTGGCATGAGCTATGATAAGATACATGTTTGCCCAAATGATTGCATTTTGTTTCGAAATGAATATGCATCATTAAACGAGTGTCCTAAATGCGGTGTATCTCGGTATAAGAAAAAATTGTCACCAGCAAAAGTATTATGGTATTTTCCTATAATTCCGAGATTCAGACACATGTTTCGTAGTGAAACAGATGCAAAACACCTGACTTGGAATGCAGATGATAGAATTGTAGATGGGAAGTATCGACATCCGGCAGATTCACCACAGTGGATGAAAATTGATAATGATTATCCTGATTTTGGAGAAGAAGCTAGAAACCTTCGCTTGGCATTATCGACTGATAGAATGAATCCGCATGGTCTGCAGAGTATCTCACATTCCACCTGGCCTGTAATTATTATGATTTATAACCTACCTCCATGGCTATGTATGAAGCGTAAGTACATGATGTTAACTATGTTAATTTCTGGCCCTAAACAACCAGGGAATGACATAGACGTATATCTGACACCTCTAATCGAAGACTTAAAGAGTTTGTGGGAGAACGGTGTGGAGGTTTATGATGGATATAGGAAAGAAAGTTTCAATTTGAGGGCGATGTTGTTTGGCACAATTAATGATTTCCCAGCATACGGAAATCTATCGGGGTATAGCATTAAAGATCAATGTGCGTGTCCTATCTGTGAAGAAAACACAGATTGGACGCGGTTGGAATTTGGTCAGAAGAATGTCTTTCTTGGAATTTGGAGAAAAACATTCAATGGAGATTCAAAACAACGTAAAGCTCCACCTACATTGACCGGCGAACAAATTTTTGAAAAGGTGAAAGATGTGAGTACTAAGTTTGGCAAGCCTTTTGCTCATACGCTTGTCACGCGTGGGTGGAAGAAGAGGTCAATTTTGTTTGAGTTGCCGTATTGGAAGTCGTTGTATGTAAGACATTTTCTTGATGTTATGCATATTGAAAAAAATGTATTTGAAAGTGTTATTGGTACGTTACTCAATATACAAGGAAAGTATAAGGATGACCTTAAAGCAAGAAAGGACTTGGTAGCAATGGGAATAAGAAATGAATTAGGACTCTTGAAGAAAGGAAACCGCACATATCTACCACCTGCTGCTTATACTTTATCTAGAAAGGAGAAAAAGATACTGTGTAAGTTTCTGAGTGAAGTTAAAGTTCCAGAAGGATACTCTTCAGATATTAGAAGACTTTTTTCTATGAAAGACCTCAAGTTATAAAGTTTAAAGACACATGATTGCCATGTTATAATGGAACACTTTCTACCAATAGGTATACATTCTATTTTGCCAGAAAAAGTGAGAGGCGCAATAACTAAATTGTGTTTTTTCTTTAGGTCAATCTGTAGTAAGGTGATAGATCTTGCGATCTTACCAACATTGCAAAGAGAAATAGTTATTACTTTGTGCGAGCTTGAAATGTATTTTCCTCCATCATTTTTTGACATAATGGTACATCTAGTTGTTCATCTTGTGAAAGAGACACAACTGTGTGGACCTGCCTATATGAGATGGATGTACCCTGTTGAACGTTATATGAAAATATTGAAAGGGTATGTGAAAAACCAAAGTCGACCAGAGGGATGTATTGTTGAACGATACATTGTTAAAGAAGCTATTGAGTTTTGTACTGAATATTTGTCCAACGTTCAATCCATTGGCCTCCCAAAATCTCATGTTGTTGAAAAAATAGATGGTAAACAGTTAATTGGAAATAAAGTTGTGATAGTTTCAAGGGATGAACGGGAGCAAGTGCATTTGTATGTTCTGCACAATGACATTAAGGTTGAGCCGTATGTTGAAATGCACAAGGACGTTCTCCGAGGTTTAAATCTGAATAGAAATGAAAATTGGATAGTACGTGAGCACAATCGAAGTTTTATAACATGGTTCAAGGAGCATATTTTTTCAGCGTGGAGGTATATTTTCGCATGTTTGACTGTTATAGTGGTTCTACTTGATAAAACTATTTAAACTATATATCCTGATAAATGTTCGTTTGTTTTTTCCATTTACAGTGTCCTCGGCAGCGCAATGGTATTGACTGTGGATATTTTGTATTGCGTTTATGAGGGAAATTATTCTTTCTGGTCAACTTGAGATTTCAGTCATGGTATGGATTAATTCATTATATAAGTTATATGATTCATTTTGATAATTATCCGATACTTCATCTGAGTAATTAGTTTTAAAATTAAATCGTATTCGATCTGTTATATTATGTAGTATTTTGATGAATTCAAGTGCGCTACTTACACGAAAGCAAAATTGGAAGAAATTAAAGAGGAATGGTGTCAATTTATTCTTGGGTTGAGAATTGTATAGAGTTATCGGATTGGAAGAATTGTAATTATATGTAAATTGAATGTATTTGTGTTGTTGTAATTCTGAGGATCGAATTTTGTTGTAACATATTTAAACAGGTTTATGTGTATATTAAAATGTTTATGAACAAAGTGATGAGTTATAATGTATCCAAAGTTTTGAATTGTATATATAAGGCCAAAGTTTTGAATTGTATATTTAAGGCCAAAGTTTTGAATTGTATATATAAGGCCAAAGTGTTGAAATAAAGGCCTGAATTATAAGCAGGTTTGGGTAATATAAGCAGGTTGTTGGTAAATATACAAAACAGGGTGAATATTTTTAAAAAAAAAAAATTTTAAAATCTGGGACATTAGACAGCACTTTTACAAAAAAACGCTGCTAAAGGTCACAAACATTACGCTACAAAAGCGCTGTTATAGGTTTGGAAGGGGGGGTCTAAGACAGCGCTTGTAAAAAGCGCTGCTAAAGGGGGGGCTATGGCAGCGCTTTGTAAAAGCGCTGCTAAAGGTGGGGTCTAAGACAGCGCTTTGTGAAAGCGCTGCTAAAGGGGGGGATGGTTGGGGGAAATATGCAGCGCTTATAAAAGCGCTGCTAAAGGTGCTG
Organism: Lathyrus sativus; assembly: GCA_963859935.3. Lineage (NCBI taxonomy): Eukaryota > Viridiplantae > Streptophyta > Magnoliopsida > Fabales > Fabaceae > Lathyrus > Lathyrus sativus. Next base: position 51,047,665 of record OZ012735.1, on the reverse strand, counting down.
CTGAAGGGAGCCTTTAGCAGCGCTTTTTCCATGAAAAAAAGCGTTGCCTTTACCTTTAGCAGCGCCACTTTTGGCAGCGCTTTTAAGCGTTGCTAAAGGTCTTTTTTGGCATAGTGGTTGGCCTAGTTAGTCTTGCTTATCATACTATAGGATTCATCAAAAGTGTCTTAATGCATGAAAATAGGCATTTTTTCCTATTTCATAGCTTTGAGTCGACTCAAAGCTAGCTCCAGTCTACTCATACAACTAGTCATTTCAATGAACTACTCTCAAGAGGGCTCACGTCGACCCTCTGGTCGACTCATATTGTGACCATTTGTATTTGCCTAAATTTGCATGTTGTGCGTTGACACATGGTCCTATTTTTTTGCACAATCAGGTATATGGGTAAGCTCGGGTCGACCCTCTTACTGCATAGGTCGACCGCTCGCTGTGTTAAGTCAAAATTATGTTATGTAAAACAGTTTTGGAAGTCTGTTATGTTTGTTAAGTCTGTTATGTCTTGTATATAAGTTGAGTTGTGTTATTTCTTTCACATCAACTAAGAAAACAAGAAAAGTGAAATTTACGTGTCGATTTATTCTCATCATCTTCATTTTGTTCATAGCATTTCACAACAACTACACATAATCATTTTTGTTGTGCATTGTGCATGTTCGAGGTGATAACGTCCAAAGCCTAGGATTGGTGAAATCTGGTTTGGGTTGAGTAATCGGCAAGTTTTTCTTGAATAAAACCGTTAGGATTTTGTCCTCCAAAAATCTCAGACTTTGAGGGTTTTTACATGAATCGGTTCATCACAGATTCAGCCGAGCGAAGGTAATCGAAGAGCGGGAGGTTCTGTCAGTTTAGTAGCGGTAAACGGAGGATTGTGAGTGGAAGATTCGGGTTCGACACGTGGGTGACTGAAATCAGTCGGGCCGGATTTGAAGACTGCGGGTTGTTCAAAAAGAGTGTCGTAATCGGAGGTTTACTCACCACGTACGAAGGACTTGATTCAACTTGAATCAAGGGGCAAGAAGAAATAGGTTCTACGTCGACAAATTGTGTTCGATTGTTTGATCTCTATTTTCTTCTTGTATAAATATTGACCAACAGGTTATATCTATCTATATACAGGTCTCAATTCTATTGTTATAATTGAGGGCAGACGTACCCCGAGCGAGGACGACGGGGGAACTGCCTCAACAAATCATTGTGTCTTTTTCTTTACGTTTATATTGCTAAAATTCTGATTTTTTAGTGCAAACGATTGTGTCAATCAAATTCTGATTTGAGTTGTGCTGAACTATTTTTTAAGATAATTACAATCCTTGATTGTAATAGAAAACTTGAGCACTCTATTCTCAAAATAGAATTCACTTGTAATGCCTTGCACTCCAAGTGTTTGATCCATTGTGTGAACTAAAAACAATTGTGTTGTCTTTTCAAATTGTCTATATTCTAAAGGCATTGGAACTAGTCACACCTTATAGTGAACAAAATCTAATTGAAGTGTGATTAAAATAATGATTCTCAAATCTCGTTTATCAAATTCCATAGGCTTTACGCATATCCGGTTTTCTAGTAACCGTTCGTTTTAGACGAGTATAGTTCCTCGACCGCTTCCGCCTTAAACATTTTCAAAAACCAATTTTTGGTAGCGCCGACTCTGTTTAAACAAGCAATCTATTCACCCCCCCCTTCTAGATCTGCACCATCGTCCAACAAGTGGTATCAAGAGCACCGGTTGATTCTGTGCTTCAAGTATAACTTAGTAGGAAATGGCTAACAAACCTAAAGGGGCTTATTACAGAGCACCTGTTTTCAATGGAAAAAACTATAGTTACTGAAAAGACTGTATGTGTGTGCATATAAATTCCATTAACAGGAAGGTATGGAATGTTATTTTGAACGGTCCTATGGAAATAACCATGACCAATGAAAATAATAGGATTGTGCCTACGCCTGAAGCACAATGGAATGATGATGACGAGAAAAAGTATAATTACGATTGGAAAGCTAAATATATTATGATCTCCTCTATAGGAGTTGACGAATACTATAGAGTTTCTCATTGTTTGACTGCTAAGACTATGTGGGACTCATTACAAGTTGCCCATGAGGGAACCAGTGATGTCAAACTAGCTAGAATCAATACTTTAACATAAGAGTTTGATCTTTTTCACATGGAGCAAGGGAAAACCATTGCTGACATGCAAAAGAGATTTTCTCATCTTATCAATAGACTAAATTCACTTTGTAGGCCATTTGCCAATGATGTTGCTACTAACAAAGTCTTAAGATGTCTTACCAGGGAATGGCAACCAAAAGTAACCGCCATAAAGGAAGCAAATGATCTTATGAACTTGTACCTTACAACACGTTTGGAAAGCTTCAAGAACACGAGCAAGTGCTTCTTAGTCTCTAGCAATTTGAGAAAGAGAAAAAGAAGGAGAAAACAAAAAATGCAGAAAAGAAGTCCATAGCTCTAAAGGCTTCTTGTTCAAAGTCCTATGCAAAAGAGCTGAGTGATTGTGATACAAGTGATGACGAAGATGATGAAAAGAATAAGGATATAGGGTTGTTTGTGAAGTGATACAATTGCTATGTCAAGAAAAATGGTATCCAACATTCTAAAAAGAATCTAGTCAATTTCAGAAAACAATCAAGATATTCTAAGAATGAAGACAACAAAGAAAGTAGAGCAAAAGTGACGTGCTTTAATTACAGAAAAGTCGGACATTACAAGTCGGATTGTCCCTTGATGAAAAAGGACAAAGGAAAGGAGACTAATCGGTCACACAAGAAGCAATTTAAGTCGAGAAGAGATTACATCGCATGGGAAAGTGATAGCGAGTCATCCGAGGATGATAGTTCTAGTGACGAAGAAGAATCTGTCAACTTTTGTCGCTCCGTTCATCAAAAGAAGAAAAACAAAAAGGTACGACATGCAAAATACGGTAATTATACTAGATTGTCTCATTTCGAATTGCAAACTGCTTTTGATACCTTACATCATGAAGTCAAAGAAGCCTTTAAAAGGCTAGCCTCAAATAAACAAATTTCTTCTCACTTAGAGCAAAAGATTCTCGATTCCGAAAGGAAACTCAAGGATTTAAAGGCTTCCATAGTGGAAGGAAAAAAAGTGGATTGTGAGGAAATAAGAAAAAGAGTAGTTAACTTCGGGTGTGATACTTGTTACATTTGGCAAAATAAGGTTAGAAATCTCAAGGCCAAACTTAACAAGGTCTAGAACCCAAAATCACATTTGCTATCGATAAAGCACATTTTAGAAAGAGTATGGTTAATCCCTATCAAAAATACACATATGTAGTAAAGAAGCATGATAGCCAAAGTGATACAAGAGTTAATTTTTCTTGTTTGTATTGTTGCAAGAAGGGTCACACCATTTCTAAATGTCACTTTAGGAGATTTTTGGTTTCTAAAGGGGTTTATCAATGGTTGCCTAAATGCGACCATGTTTTCACTCACAACCAAGGACCCAATAAAAAATTGGGTACCTATTCTCGTTAATTGTGTTCATATGGACAACGTCTTGAGACTACTGAGAGAAGATGGGTTCTCGATAGTGGATGCTCAAAACATATGACAGAAGACATATCTCTCTTCATTGACTTTGTGGCAAAGAAGAAGGGATTTATAACCTATGGAGACAACAACAAGGGAGCAATACTTGGAAAAGGTAGGGTAGGTAATCCCTCATCTACTACTATCTCTGATGTATTGCTAGTCGAGGGCCTTAAACATAACCTCATTAGCATTAGTCAATTATGTGACAAGGGATACAAAGTACCGTTTGCAAAAGATTGTTGCTTAATTGAACATAATGATAAAACAGAGGATGTGTTTAAAGGTCTGAGGGTAAATAATGTCTATATGCTAGATTTGAGTGAAGTATCATTGACTAAATATAAATGTCTCATGACAATGAGTGAGGACTCATTGTTGTGGCATAGACGTTTAACGCATGTCAATTTTTACTTTCTAAATAAGATAGTTTCAAAAGATCTAGTTATTGGCTTACCCAAAATCAAGTTTACCAAGGATCACTTATGTGATGCATGCCAAATGGGGAAGCAAAGAATGATCTCATTTAAATCTAAAAACATTGTTTCAACTACGAGACCTCTTGAACTTCTTCATATGGATCTATTTGGGCCATCTAGAATTAAAAGTCTAGGTGGTAACTATCATGGTTTTGTTATAGTCGATGATTTTTCTAGACTTTGCTGGACTATCTTCTCGGCTAGCAAGAGCGATACATTCTCCGCCTTTGAAAACTTTTTTAAGCTTTCGTAAAATAAGTTAAACACAAACATCATATCAATTAAAAGTGCTCATGGGGGTGAGTTCGAGAATTATCTTTTTGAAGAATATTGTGGTAGACATGGAATTGATCATAACTTCTCTGCTCCACGTACCCCTCAACAAAACGGGGTTGTGGAGCGCAAAAATCGAATTTTGGAAGAGTTAGGGAGAACTATGATCAATGAAAGTGGGCTTCCTAAGTATTTCTAGGTTGACGCCATTAGTACGACTTGTTACGTTTTAAATAGGGTGCTCATTTGCCCTATTCTAAACAAGACATCATATGAACTTTTAAAAGGGCGGAAGCCAAATGTGTCTCATCTACATGTCTTCAGTTGTAAGTGTTTCGTGTTAAACAATGGAAAAGAAAGTCTAGGTAAATTTGACTCTAAGACAGATGAAAGTATCTTCCTCGGATACTCACAGTCAAGTAAAGCTTATAGAATATACAACAAGAGATTACTTACTGTTGAAGAGTCTGTTCATGTCACATTTGATGAGTCTTATCCGAAAATTGTCGGAAAAGGTAGTTCATTTCGTGGTGCGGGTGTATCTTCTGAAGACATACTCAAAGGTGTTGAGACGGGAATTGATCAACCTGACCCAGCTAAAGTTGAGGAGGAAAATGATCATCGTCATGAGGGGATTGAGGAAGTTCATCTGTCCAATAGTGATGATCTCCCTCCAGCATAGAAGTCTTCCAAAGACCATCCTATTGATAATATCCTCGATGATATCTCAAAGGGAGTGACGACTCAATTAAAGCTAAGTAATTTTTGTTATCATCTCGCTTTCGTTTCTCAAATAGAATTTAAAAACCCAAAAAAGGATTTACTTGATGAACATTGGTTCCTATCAATGCAAGAGGAACTCAATCAGTTTAAAAGAAATGAGGTTTGGGACCTTGTCCCTCCTCCGCGAGACCATCGAGTAATTGGCACCCGATGGGTGTTTAGGAACAAACTGGACGAGAACGGAGTAATAACATAAAATAAGGCGCGTTTGGTCGCGCAGGGATATAACAAAGAGGAAGGTGTCGACTGTGAGGAGACTTATGCGTCGGTTGCCCGACTTGAGGCTATGCGCCTTCTACTTGCCTTCGCTTGCGTGAAAAATTTTAAGTTATTTCAAATGGATGTGAAAAATGTGTTCCTTAATGGTTATATAAATGAAGAGGTTTATGTTTCCCAACCTCCAGGGTTTGAATTCCATGAGTATTTTGATCATGTATACAAATTAAAACGTGTCTTGTATGGACTCAAGCAAGCCCCTAGGGCTTGGTATGATCATCTAAGCAAGTTTCTCCTTGATCAAGGGTACTCAAGAGGAAATATTGACACAACTCTTTTCATTAAGCGCCAAGGAAAACAACTAATTTTGGTACAAATTTATGTTGATGATATCATTTTCAGGTCAACTAACATGAATCTGGTAAGGGAGTTTTCTATTTTAATGCAGAGAGAATTCAAAATGAGTATGATGGGGGAGCTCACATATTTCCTCGAATTGCAAATCAAGCAACTGCAGACGTACCCCGAGCGAAAACGACGAGGGAACTACCTCAATAAATTTTTTTGTCTTTTTCTTTACGTTTATATTGCTAAAATTCTGAGTTTTTAGTGCAAACGATTGTGTCAATCAAATTCTGATTTGAGTTGTGCTGAATTATTTTTTAAGATAATTATAATCCTTGATTGTAATAGAAAACTTGAGCACTCTATTCTCAAAATAGAATTCACTTGTAGTGCCTTGCACTCCAAGTGTTTGATCAATTGTGTGAACTAAAAACAATTGTGATGTCTTTTCAAATTTCTATATTTTAAAGGCATCGGAACTAGTCACACCTTATAGTGAATAAAATCTGATTAAAGTGTGATTAAAGTAGTGATTCTCAAATCTCGTTTATCGAATTCCATAGGCTTTACGCATATCCGATTTTCTAATAACCGTTCGTTTTAGACGAGTATAGTTCCTCGGCCGTTTCCGCCTTAAACATTTTCAAAAATCAATTTTTGGTAGCGCCGACTCTGTTTTAAACAAGCAATCTATTCAACCCCCCTTCTAGATCTGCGTCATTGTTTAACAATTTGTGGTTAAAAAGTATGTTATTTTTCAAATAACCCTAATTGATCCACGATAAAATAATTAATTTACCCTAATCAAATATTTATGGTGTGAATAATGAAACCCTAATTGAGGCATCATCTTCATTGTTTTCTTTCGGTACCATTCATTCATTGTCTTTCGCCCATCATCTTCATTGTTTTTTTTATGGTATCACTTCTTACCCAATATAGGTTTCGTGTTCCAGCTTCATCTTACTTTTTCTCTCTGTTTCAGTTTCATGAAAATGACAGCAACCTTGAACTCAAGCATGCTTTCAAATGGAAGAATCACTCCAAAATATGGACATAATTTCTCTATGAAGTTATTTGTTTCATAGTCCAGTGCAAACCCAAGGAGAAAATACTAGAAGTGCAAGTATTAGAGGTTAGATATGTTATATTTTCTTTGTTTCTTCTCTTTTATTTCTACCTATTATCCTTCAATTTATAGTGTAATATTGATTTGTTTATGCAGAAAGATGAGGATTGTGCGTTGTTTCACTAGGATGATAAGTATTTTGGACTAGTTGAAAGAAAAACAAATATGAAAAATGAACATGGATGCACTAGGTATGACATGATGATGGAGAATTTGAAGAACTTCGGCAAGGATTTTAGGAAAGAAAAGAATGCATTTAAAGACAATATGGAGGTATAGGAACAATCAAAATCCCAAGTTAGGTTCTTGTGTGAGAAAAATGAAGTCATGGGAAGAGATTTATTGGAAAATATCCCAATGATGGTCCCAGTTGTTGTCTGTTATTTAGCAAGTATGCAACCTTTTTCTTTTTTGGCATTGTTTTCTTTGGTGTTATGAGTTCAGAAGTTGGTGTTGGATTGCATACTTGGGACTATTGATCTTGGGAAGGTCGATCATAAAAAAAGGCCACCATTTTTTCAATAACTGCATCTAGTTCTAGGTCATTCTTGCCTTGTTCGACACCTTCATCGTCATTTCTAGCAGCATCAATAGTCACCTACGTCATCATTTCCACCAGCGGTTTTTCTTTTCCCTACATCATCATTTCCAACTGCACTTTTACCCTTGGTTCTTGGGGGGTTTTATATGAAAAACGCACAATATGGTCAGCTAATACACAATGCAATCAGTTAATACACAATGCAGTTCAAGTACATAATGATAAGTTACATTTCTGTTCAATTCATTTGGGTCTTGTTCATTGCTTTTGCATTTCCTTGAATTATGATCAAATTGATCACACTTGGTTCATCTATAAGCTACATCAGGCCTCCTCATCCTTGACCCTATTTCATCATGCTCTATAAACCTTAACTTCTAGGCTTACCTGGTCATTTCTTATACTTTGGTGGCAACATGGCATCAACTTCCACATCTGGCCACATATTCATCCCATTAGCGGAACTCACATTATTTTCACAATATCTTTGATATGCCTCTCTCATGTAACATGCATCCATATATAACTCTGGATTTAGACTTTGATTATTCATAGCAGAAATAACATGCCTACAAGGTATTCCCACTAGATCCCAAAAACAACATGAACATGTTTTATTTCCAATATCTACTAAAAATTACATGCCATCATATGGGTGATGAACTTGTCATATCTCACTCATACTCCAAGTTAGAAGCCATTGTCTACTCAACACGAACTTTTTGTCAAGTATATTCCTAGGAATAGGCATAATATTATGTTTCCTATTTTCAAGCTTAACTAAATTACTAGTAACCTTATTCATCAAGTATTTTCTAACCCACTCACACATGGTGAGGATATGTTTGTCCCTAAATTGTAAAATTGTATTGTTAAATGAATCACTAAGTAGTTCGTTAAAACATCACACTTTGGATAAAATCTAAAAGAATGATTACACCATAACTTTGTAGGAACTCCCATCAGCCAAACTCATGCTTTCTTGTCAAGTTGGTTCAACTCAGTCATCTTTTTCTCCCAAGCTTCGAAGTTGCTTTGGAAACTCCCGTGAAAAGATTCCTTATTGTAGCACCCCTACCAAACTTCTTAAAATTGACATATAAATGTATAAGACATATTTTATACTCAATATGTTCAAACAACTTCTCAAACACACTCACAAGTCCCTGCAATTACATGGACAAATTTACAAGTTAGGAATAGAAAAATGCAAAATGATAAAACAATTATAGGGGATTAAAGGGACAAACCTTTTTTGGTGATATGATATAAATACATACTTCCTTTCTAGACCAACATCTTTCATAAGTAATTATGTGAACCATCTTTAACTTTCTTTTGTTTTGGTCTCTACAACTCCAAAAGTCAAGGGATAATATTGATCATTTTGATCTCTAGCCACAACCATTAAGATTTGACCACCATACTTTGTTCTAAAATGGCAATTGTCTACTCCAATAAAATGCCTACAATCCTTAGTAAAACCCTTCTTATATCCATCAGAGAAGAAATAAAACCTAGCAAATATTGGTTGAATAGTAGGCAAAGGTCTCTCTAAATCAATTTACAGTATTCCCATCACAATGTTTCTTTAGCTCAGCTGCATAACTCCACAATATAGAATATTTTCTTGTGACATCTCTTTCAATGATTTCATCAGCAAAGCACTTAGTTGTCCATGTTTTGCCCATTGTGATACTCACAAAATACTTGACCTCATCTCATACATTATTGTGATCAGAGATGAGGAAGACTGTTGGCTGAGAGGTTTCTACAAGAATGTGGGGATTTGTAGTAGTTATATGACAGAGTTATGAGACACTCTTGAAGGGTTGATGTTTGCTCTAGACTTGGGATTCAAGAGAGTCGAAGTCAACACAGATTCCATTGAGATTGCTATGGAATTAAACCAAGGTAGATCCAGCAGAAGTGATTATCTAGAGATGCTCAAGAAGATTGACAGCATTTTAAGTCGTTTTGATGTGGCTCTTGTTTCACATATGTTTAAAGAAGCTAATCAGTGCACTGATGCTTTGGCTAAAGCTGGTTGTAGGTTGAGTTCTGATTTGTTGTGCCTCTCGTCTGCTCTAGTTTTATTGAGAATTTGCTTGTAGAATATAAGTTGGGGGTGTCACCTCTAGGGAGGTGTTTTTATAGTTGTTTTCTTTTGGGCCTTTCGCCCTCACTATTACCAAAAAAATTCAATACATTCAAAATTTGAGATTGATCAAAACTTAAAATAATTATAATTAAATTTATTTTTTATTAATACTTAACTATATTTTTTATATGTCTTTTCTAATTATTATAATTGTATTTTTTATAAAAAACTTTAAATTTATTTTTTAAATTAGAACAAAGCCTCCAAAATAATTGGACCGACCAACCTGCGGATGATCAATTATACTCATTTTAACTTTCAATTTATATTATCAACTATTGATAACTAATGTTATCCCACATGATCAAGTTTTTCATACATGCAAAACTTGAAGAATTTGAAAAGTTTCAGTAGGGAACACAACTTTCATGTGTATTGTGTAATTGCCAGTTTTATTGTTTGAATTAATTTGGGTCGTCAAAATTTTGTTGTGCTTATGGTTGGTGAGCTATGTGCAATGCATGGAATGGCTATAAAATATATCATATTCCATATATAAAAACTCTTGTAACTGTTTTATAGTTTTTGCAACTTTGTTTCCTTCTATAATCAGGTTCTATTGTTTTTATTTCTTATACTAATTTACTATGTTTTCATTTATATGTGTTGCTATGATTTTGATTATGTGTATTTTAGGATTGTGAGGACTTTAATGACAGATCATCTATATACTATAATATTTTTAGTGTTATGAATATTAGTATATAATATCTTTGTAAGTGTACAATTTCATGGTCTCAAATAATCAAACGAAGCAATGAAATGTGAAGATCGATATTTGACTTATAAAATTAAACAAGAGGATTAAATAATAAAAATAGATTTAATCTCCTTGAAGTTATGAATGATATATGTTCCTAACAAATTTGGGTATTATACTTCAACCATGAAAATAGGGATTATTATTTTAAAATAAGTTTTGTACTTTAAAAGAATATATCGCTCTTAAATGATTAATAATTTTAATTGAGGGTGTTCGAATTCAAAGGGATTTAAATAAAAATTACAATTTAATATAAAAAATAGATAACTATAGAAAAATTGAATACTAATATATGTGTTTAGGTTTCTCTGTGTAAAAACTATTATGAAATTGATGAAGAAAGTTTGTTATTTTTGTAGTTATTAGTTGTTGTAACTAACTATATGAAAGTTAGTTATCGAGAGTGTAACTACTTTTCAAATTTTCTTCTCCTTATTAGTGTAGTGTATCACTTGTATGTAAGATGATCATTCAATGAGATGATCCAACAGTTCATTATCATGTATTTCTCAAACTATAATATGGTATTAGAAGAAATTTTTTAATTTTTTCTTGCTTCTGACCTTTCTTCTTTCTCTCGTGCACTTTTTGCTCCTTTCTTCTTTGGAAAATCACGATTATCCTTACTATTTTCACTCATCTGATAATCTTGGGGGTGTTCTTGTTTCATAATTATTAATTGGCGATAACTTCAACTCTTGGCGTCGTGTCATGTTAATCGCAAGAACACAACTGGTTTTGTGGATAACATGCTTATGAAACCAAAAGATCACACTCCTCAATATCGTTCATGGATGCACAACAACAACACCGTTTCTTCTTGGCTGCTCAACTCTATTTACAAAGAGATCTCAACTAGTGTTATATATGTTGTGAATGCTGCAGAAATTTGGAAGGAGCTCCAAGATCGTTTTCAACAGAAAAATAGTCCTCGAGTTTTCCAATTGAAGAAGAATCTCCTCGGTTGCACGCAAGGATCATCCAATGTTAGTACATAGTACACACTGTTCAACTCTTTATGGGAGGAATTGGGAAAATATTGATTTGTCTACACATGCAATTGTGGTGGAGTACAGCCTATCATGGATCATCTTCAAAATGAACACATTCTTAATGAGTCTTTAAATCAGGTTTGTGTCCAAACTCTCCTAATGTATCCCCTACCTTCTATCAATGTTGTGTTATTAATGGTTACTCAAGATAAGAAACAAAGAGAGGTTAAAGTACCTTAAATCCAACTGAAGCACGAATCGCTTGTGTTGTTTAAGCTAACAACACTAAAACCATCAAGAAAGATAGGCCAACTTCTGCTCATTGTGGTGTTTTTGATCACCTTAAGGAAAAGTGTCTCCAGCTTCATGGTTATCCCTCAAGTTACAAGAAACCTCAAAGCTTCAAGCCTGCAAATCAAATCCATCATGTGATTTATCATTGTAATGTTGGCACTAAACTTTTTTTTAATATGCCACAAATGACTCACAAAATTACCAACAGATCATTAACTTCTTGCAAACACAAATGATCAAGGCTATAGTTTCTAAAGAAAACTCATATGTGAATTTAGTCATAGGTATGACATTTTCCACTATTGTCTCTCATAAATCACATTGTTATAAACTTTGGATAGTAGATTCAAGTGCTAACTCTCACATATGTTGTGATATCTCTTCTTTTGATTCACACAAACCTTTACTTAACAAGTTTGTCACTCCTCCAAATGGAAATCATATACCTATTAAAGTCATAGGTAACATATTATTTTAAATAATACTTTGATTCTTCAAGATGTATTGGATATCCTCACTTTGCATGTGAACCTCATTGTATTAGGAAAACTACTCATTAACCCTCATCTAAAATTGACCTTTGATACTCATCATTTTTCTATCCAGGACACCAATCAATCCAAGATGATTGGCAAGGGTGATCTCAGTTCAGGTTTATAAAGTTGATGATGTTAAGCCAATGACTATTTTCCCTAATACTTGTAATTCAGTCTCTTCAAATAATAATGCCAATTTATGGCATCATAGGCTAGGACACTTGTCTGATTCTATGCTAAAGAGTGCCAGTCATAAGATTCCTTTTGTTGTACCTTCTGATTTTAATTCAAATAAATGCATTATATGTCCTTTAGCCAAACTCAAAAGGATGAGATTTAAATCCAATAATCATTTTTTTGCACAAAGTTTTGATCGTATACATTGTGATTTATGGGGTCCTTATGGAAAATTTACTTATCATGGTAAAGTTTTCTTTCTAAAAATTGTTGATGATTTCAGTAGATTTACTTGGATTTATCTGCCAGCTAATAAATATGATGCTTCTATCAAAATTCAACGGTTATTTACTTTATTCAAAACTCAATTTGGTAAAGTTATCAAAGTTGTGAGAATAGACAATGCTAAAGAACTAGCCATGACTCTGTTTCTTCAAGGCCAAGGCAACATTCATCAATATGATTTCCCTTATAAACCTAAAGAAAATTCAGTTGTGGAGAGGAAACATCAACATTTATTGAATGTAGCAAGGTCCTTAATGTGTCATGCCAAGTTACCAATCAAGTTTTTGGAAGACTGCATAGCTACAACTACTTTCATTATAAATAGAACACCTTCTATGGTTCTAAAAGTTAAGTCACCTTTTGAACTTCTCTATGACAAACTCCCTAATTACTCTGAGTTCAAAGTATTTGGATGCTTATGCTACATTTCCACTATACCGCATCATAGAAACAAGTTCACGCCTAGATCAATTCCTTGTGTTTTCTTGGGTTATCCTGCTGGCTACAAGGGTTTCAAGGTGTATGACTTGATATCCAAAACTTTTCATGTGTCTAGGGACATTGTCTTTCATGAAGATACCTTTCCTTTTCATTCAATATCTAAAAATAATGATCATGTTGGCCCCTTTCACCAATTGGTCATGTCAAATCCAATTTATAACCATTATTCAAAGGAATCTGAGTCATACCTTATCACTATAGACGATAAGCTTAAACCTGTCTTTCATGTGCCAACCTCACCTCGAATCATGCTTATTGTTCCAACTCGTAGAAGATCAAATAGAACATATAGAGCTCTAGCTAGCCTGCGATTAGGTGTGTCACACTCTATATCCTCTCACTCACTGATTTTCATATGGTAAGTTGTCCACTCCATACAAAGATTATGTCATGCGTGTGTCATTGGTCTATGATCCACAATATTATCATCAAGCTGCTAGTATCCTTGAATGGTGCAAGGCAATGTCTGAAGAAATAGAAGCCCTTGAGGCCAATCACACTTGGCCAGTTCAACCTCTACCACCTGGAAAGAAAACAATTGGATGCAGATGGATCTACAAAACAAAATTTAATGTCGATGACTCTTTAGACAAATACAAAGCTCAACTGGTTCTAAAGGATACACTCAACAACCTGGTCTTGACTTCTTAGATGCATTCTCTCCAGTTGCCAAGCTCACTTCAGTCAGAGTCATTCTTAGTCGAGCTGTTACTTACAACTGGAAACTGGCTCAAGTAGACATCAAAATGCATTCCTAAATGGTAATCTCTTTAAAGAGATTTACATGGATATGCCACTTGGGTATCCAAGTGAGGGGGAGAACATGGTGTGTAAACTACGCAAATCATTGTATGGCCTAAGGAAGGCTTGAAGGCAATGGTGCCATAAATTTTCCACGATAATTATGCAACATGGCTTCAACCAATCATCAACAGATCACTCATTATTCATACAAGGATCAGGCAACTCTATTGTGGCTCTTTTTGTCTATGTTGATGACATAGTACTTGCTAGTCCAAACTCCAACTTAATCCAAGAAACTCAAACACTATTCCAAAGCACGTTAAAGTTAAAGTTTTTAGTAGATCTCAAATATTTCCTTGGCTTAGGAATTGCAAAGTCAAGCAAAAGGAATTCACTTGTGCCAAAGAAAGTATATCTTGCAACTTCTCATGGACACATGTTTCATCAATCTCAACCTCTTTCTCTCCCTATAGATCCTAGTGTAAATTTCAACGATGAAGATGGACCATCGCTTGAAAATGTTTTTCAATATAGGAGAATAATTGGTAGATTACTCTATCTAGCCATAACTACTAGATTCAGATTGAATTTCATATTGATTTTTCAAATTCAATCTAAACTAAATTAAACAGCATGTGTATATTTTAATACTTATTTATTTATTTATTAGTAAGATATATTCCATTGATTTATTATTGCTGATATTTAATTTGTTTTAATACTATTAATTAGTTTAATTTTATTTATTTATTTTTACTATTTTATTTGTTTTAAGTATAATACCGTTGTCATTTTTTAATATTATTTTTTAATATATTATATGTTATATATTACATCGAATACTTTTATAATTCTTTATAACATTAATATTAACAAAAATGTATAATTTGTAATTTAAATATTTAAATTTTGATCGAGATAAATCACATAAAATTAAATTGGATATGAAACCAAATTGAATATTGAGTAATTTCATCTTTAGATTGGATGAATTTTTGTTTCAAAATTGATCTAGGCTCTACTTGACAAAAATAGTGGTCGGTTAATAAGTTAGTTGATAGTTTATAGTTTATGATTGATGGCTGATGACTGATAATTTATAGTTGATGGTTGATGACATATAACTCATAATATAATTAAAGTGTTTGATAAAATTAACACTTCAATTAGTTAATAAATTTAAATAATTTTTTTAAATTAAAATAAATTATAAAGAGTTGTAATGGATTTTGGTATAAATAATAATGACAAAAATATTTAAAAAAATAGATAAATTTAAATTATAAACTTAAACGTTATTTAAAATAGCGTTCAAACAATAAACTATAAAATAATAAAATAAATTATAAATTCGTAATAAAAAAATTGTTCCCCTTCAGAATCCTAAATATCTCTACTATTACATCAACAACAACCAAAATTGGTCTCATAAACACAATTCAAATATTATGGTATAATAAATATTTTCAAAAAATAAAATAAATTATCCCAGCAAGTTATCATCAAATAATTGCTTGGAAAAAATTAGTATCAGCCACTAAATTCTCGAGAAAACGAATATTTTTATTATGCGATAAAATAATATACATGTGGTGATATCAATCTTCACGAAATTCTAGAGTCGTGAATGTTAGCTTTTAAATAAAGTTTGTTTAGTTTGAAACTAGAGTTGTGACTTGTGAATGTTAGCTTTTAAATGAAATTTATTTAGTATTTTCATTTTAAAATCATCTTCAAGCATATTTATTCTTACTTTAAAATTAATGGACCTAATTTTTTAAGTTACAAATATAATGAACCAAATGAATCTTACTATTCATATTTTAAGTTTAACTTATTCATTTATGGAGTTTAATTTTAAATTTATATTAACTCCGTTTAATTTATGAACCAAAGTCAATTAATTTGTTAAGTCTCGTATATTTTTAAAACGATTGTTGGGATATAGGTGGGGTGTCAAAAATGTTTGGTGAAGCTTGTTGGATTGAAAATGATAGAAAGTGACCAACTTAAATGGTAACTATAAGAGATTTTTACTTGTCACTCTCACCCTTAAATCTAAAAGTATCTACACTTTTAGTGTAATGCTTTTGCTCAATATTTTCATTTTTCTAAAAGTATCTTTTATTATCGGACTTTTAAATATAATATCAGATTTTTTAAATTTATTTAAATAAATGCTGAATATTGCTAAAATAAATATCGAATTTTTTTAGTTTATTTAAAGGAATATTAGATATTTTCAAAATATATAATAAAATGCATTGTTTTTTTGAGAATTGTATGACTAAAGACTGGATTTTTTAAATATCAGATGCATTTTTACTGATTTTTTCAAAAATAATTGGTGAATGACAATTGGTTTTAGAAAAATTGTATTCGTAACCGCTAGATTTTTCCGGAAAAAAATGGTAGCCTATACTATTTATTTGATATATTGAAAAATCTGATACATACAAAAAGCTTTGAATATTTGAAATTTTTGGTAGGCAGAAGAGTTTTTAAATGTTTTTGCTTTTTAAAATAATTTTTTTTGACATTTTTATCCAAATAGTATGACAATATTAACATTTTATATCAAAAGTATATGTATACTCACAATTATATATATATATATATATATATATATATATATATATATATATATATATATATATATATATATATATATATATATATATATATATATATATATATATATATATATATTACAAAATTTACTATAATATCAATACAAAACACATTATGTTTATTTCTTAACTTCTTCCTCTCAATGCCTTATACGTCTTGCATATGTTGTTTCTCATACTCTTGCACCTTTACTATGGTTTTGTCTCCTCGCAATAAGCTTATGTCTACTCGCAACCATGGATGGAGATACCACTAGTGGGAAGAAAGTGATGTTAAAGTTCTTGGACAACAAGGCCAACACTACTACGGAAAACCCATATGACAAAGGTTGGAAAAGGGATACCATCACGCAGGTCCAACCGTTGTGACGTAAGGTGTGATTATATGTATAATGGTTTCAACCACGGACGTAGGACCATGATTATATCCAAGTAGCACACTGCCTACCACAATAGTTACTTTAAACAACCGTTGTGGTATATTAAAATGAAACATATTTAACAACAATTGTTCTAGACAACTGTTGTTGTATATAGTCCTGAGTTTATTAATTATAAATTATGTGGAATGGTTATTTCACCAATCCTCACTAAACATATAACCTTTCAAACTGCACTAGAGCATTATAATATGACAAATTAAGTTATATTAGAAGAATAAGTAAACATTCAATGCTTGACAAGGGTTTTTCAACACCTTATCCGTATTTTATTCTTTGACAGTAAAAACTTGGTTTAATGATCCTAGTTCTTCGACAATTCCTATCTTCAACTTTAGTTCTTTTTGCAAAATATTATTTACTTTGCAAACAAAATTAGAGGTGGAGAGAGGGGTTGTTGAAGATCTAGGATCACTAAATCAAGTTCTGACGGTCAAGGAACAACATGCAGTTAACGGTGTGAAGAATTCTCGTCAAGAATTGAACGTGTACTTATTCTCTAATACAATTTTATTTATCATATTATAATTTTCTAATGCAGTTTGGGAAGTTATATATCTAGTAAGGGATTGGAAAAACACTTAAACCACATAATATATAATAAACTCGTATTTTAAACAGACTATAACAACAACATTCATCAAAATCATTCATCAACAACAAATAATAACCAACAAACTTGATACAACAAACATATCAAGGCATAAAATACTTCCGAAACATATCATACATGTCAAGTCCCAGAATGGCGTGTCAATAATGAAATAAGGATGAAGAAAATTTTAGACCAACAAACTTGTGTATATTTTGAATGGATGTCATTCTAGATCTTTGACACAAGTTTGACAGGCTAAATTTATCTTCGTCCTCTTTATTGCAATAAGCGTTCATACCTACAAGAGGAAAAAAGAAGAAAGTTCAATCATTAAACAAAATATTGAAATATATTTTGAAAAGAAAATAAATACAAAGAAAGCGAACCTGTAAATGCCCATTGGCTAATACTTGTTATGATTTTTTTTGTGGTATCCATATGAGAGAGACGAGTGACAGAGTTGTTAGAGTTTCGCTTTGAGAGATGAGTGAAAGATTTTATAGGGTTTTGTTTTGATAGAGACGGATGTTATGTAATGAAGTGATAGATAATTTCGCTTATATATATAAATAAATATCACTTATCATCACGATTGGAAATAAAAATTATGGTGATATACATGGTCAATAACATTTTTTATCACGAGAAATGGCTAATTATTAATGATGGAATTCAAACCATTTCACTCTATGTATTGTTCACTACGGTTGCTACTTCTGACCATTACAACATGTCATCTAGTAAATAAAAAAAAATGCGCCCAGGATAAATATATTACCACAGTTAACACTATGTTCGTCATAATATTTGTGTTACGAAAGGCTTATTTTATAGTAGTGCAATATAGCATTATATCTAGAAGCAATAGGGTAACGCATATTAGGAATCATCATCCATTTTTCATAACCTTGCACACTTAAGCTAGTTGCTTCAAGATAGCTGCTTGCAACAAACTCCAAACTTCAGAGACTATGTCATTGAACACATTGGAATACAATTGATAGTTTTGGTAAACTTCAGTATCTAACTGCATTCGAACTAAATGCCATGACTCTTTGCCCCATCAAAGTAAATTTGAAATAGCATGGAAACCACAATTTCCATCTTGATCTACATCAACAATGTCATCAATGTACTCATGTAAGAAAACATGAAATTGAGACAAGTAAATATGTTTTGAAGACTAGCTAGACGGTTGACTTGGAGTTGATTTTGTACATTATCTCTTCGTAGTTTGGCTTTTCTGCAAGCTCTCAGCATACTCCCACTGGAAGAATCATGATGCGCATCACTTTCTTGACCTTTTTACTCTTATTATTTCCCTTCTTTGTCTTGTACTTCACTGGTGGTGGACACATGGAAGTTGTGGATGAATGTGTTAGTTCTTGAAATTTTTTCTTTATCACTTTTTGGCCTACTATATCAAATGTACTGAAATACCTCTTCACACTCTTCTTATAAATCCAATTTTGTCCCATTATCTTCTTAAGTGACTTCATACTCTTCAATGTTTATTTTTTTCCAAAACATATGAATTGATTCTAACAAAACAAACACACATTGTATTTGAAGACCAACAAGTCGACATGCACAAGGTAACCCATATTTTGCTCTAATGAAGCAACCACATGCATCTTTGTTAGAACCAACTAATTTTACTATTTCCAACGTGTTTTATACAATGTCTTAAAATAAAGTCGTGCAATCTAAAGTAAAATGGAGTGTTATACTGATGCTTAATGTTGGTAATACTTTTTTGAAATAATACTCTAATTGAACTTAGTTGTAACTTCCACATAGTGTTCACAACATCCCAATTTCTACATAAATCTCCTCATTTAATAGTCAACATGTTTTTAGTCTCCAATGAGCATACTCAACCCTAAAAACAATAAATAGACAAAGATGTTATAATTTGATAATTAGTAAGGTAATACAGTCAAAGTCATATCCATGTACCTGTTCGTTGTCATGTTCCCTAGATGAATGACTCTATTAGTCCATGCAGTAATAAACCTTTCTTTATATGGTGTCAACCATGTTTCATGCACATACTGAACAAATAAATAAATATCACAACATACTACCTCAAAGTGCTTCAAGTGTTCCACAAACTCAAACTCCTTATTCAATACTTTATTTTGTTCCATAGATACATAACATGCTCTGGCCTATTAGATTCGACATACTTCGTACACTCCATACCAACATTTTTTTTAATATGTAACAAACACAACAGATGATTAAGTTTAGGAATACAACTTCCATGGAATTCTTCAATGACAATTCCTGATTCGTCATCAAAACCTCTGGTAGCAACTTCTTGGAAGAACACAACTCTTTCAGCTTCTCTAGTCCCCATGTGAAGTTTTCCTCCCTTTTATGTTCCAATTAGGCAAATCCAAATGAAAACATCAGCTTCATTGATGTAACACCAACAATTTCAAGTAGCGGTAGTCGATGCCTGTTTTTTTGTAAGTACAATCAATAACCAACACAATATGAAATTTAATCAACAACTTCCAAGGATCAAATAAATCAAAAGTTATATTTTTGGACAATGCAGTACATGTTTGTTTTGTATCTACAATCAAAATCAACAACAAATGAAACATATTCAACAACTTCACTGAATCAGGGCGTGTCTATAATATATCAACAACATTTGAATCGTCCATGTTTTTTGTCTAGTACATGTATTTCTCTTCATGAACTAGACTCAACAAATGTTGCATTTTAGTCAATGGACCTATTTTGCTCGTCTTGTATGTAGATTTTGCCTTGTACACTTGGGTAACACTCGTGTGATTTTCTAGATCTCTATCTTTCAAAGCATCCACTATGTACTTGGGAGTAGTATTGTATTTTTCATGTCGTTCACAAATTTTCTTTCATAATCTTTTAAATAGCCTAATATGTCATGGCCATTTAAATTTGTAGCTAGTTTATGATTGTGAAACCCACACTTAACCATCACCTTCCAACTGCTACCACTTGGTGCATAGATCTCATCATAAATGGACATTTAACTTTCATACTATAACTGCCTTCAGAGAAATTCTTCTTTTTGTAATTTCCTTCTCTCTCACAACTCATATCCCATATGCAGTATCAGAACAAACAGTAACAACAATAATACCATGTTGTTTACCAATGGATTACGCACATCCTAACATGTCAGCTCGTGAAGGAAATATTTGTCATTTACAACATATAAAGAATAAATTATCAATGAAAAAGATATCAAAATACCATTAAATTTTAAATAAATTAAAAAGAAAACATGCAAGTAAAACATACAACATCAATGGTGAAAAACTTCGTAAAATCTGTAGAGAAATCATCAAGATTTGGACCGCACAAATAAATCATTATGAACTACAAGATTTTTTATACTAAGCTAAAAATTTGGTAAGCAATATTGGATTCCCTAGAAATATCCTATTTTTTGGGAAAATGTGGCATAACTGTATCATATTTTTAAAATTTTCAACAAAAATCCCTAGAAATATCATACTTTTTTAGAATATGCGGTATAAATGCACCTGATTTTTTTAAAATTTGGTAAAAATGCAAAAATTTTCTAGAAAATACCTGATTTTTTTAAAAAAATCGATAAACTCTCATACTGATTTTTGTAAAAGCCTAGTAAAATTGTATATTTCACCCAATTCCGAAAATTTTCATACCAATTTTTTTTGAATTTTACAACTTCTTGAGAGTATGAATTTTCAACCAAATATAATTTTTAGATAGGTAAATAATGAAAAAGAGATTTTGATCAATATATAAATAAAGGAGAGTGTCAGATTTAGGGATGGCAATGGGGTTGCTTTGGGCATTGTCCTATAGTACTCGTCCCATATTTGTTATTTGAAAAAATTCCAGTACTTGAGCTCATTCCTATGTGGGCACTAAAATTTGTCCATACTCATACCCTATGGATACCTAAGCCCTCATACACATACTCGTATACCCACATTTCTAATAAAAAAATTATCAATGATTATAATTCATCATGTTATTTTAAATGTTTAACAACATTTAAAAAAAAAACAAGAATGTTATTGTTGAGTTAAGAAATCAATAAACATTTATATTAAAATGCTTACAAATTTAATAGTGATGTATTTAATAATATTGATAAGTGTTGCACCCCAAATTTGTCCTACATTTACATAGTTTCTAGTGCCACTATATTTTGAATGAATAAAATGGCACAATTGGCAAGAGACCGTGTGTAAGGAGTTGTGAGTGTGAAAGGTTGAGAGTTTGAATCCTGCCTTCTTCACTTTTTGTTTTGTTTCTTTTATTTTTATTCTAACTTTTCTATTTTCATAAAAAAATAACAAAAATAGTTTTTTTTATTATTTAATTATTATTTTCGTATTTTATTTAAATTATTTTTTAAAAAATATTATTTTTTCACTTTTTTTCATATTATTCATAAAAACATCCAAAAATTATAAAATTAAAAATATTAGAAAAGATTTTATTCTTTTTATAATATTTTTAATGTTTAGTAAATAAATAGGGTTTTAAGTTTGTTTTAATTTGTTTTAGTTTTGACTAATTCTTTAAGTTGGGCTTTAAAGTGGGCATTAGGTTAGAGTTAACCCTAATTTGTCACCTATATAAACATGAGTTGCATTTGAGAAAAGGGAGAAGGAGACAAAAGAAAAAACGGTGGTCGTTCTCACAACTTATCAGAAGAAAGGAGGAACTCACGAACCCAAAAGGAGAAAAAGGGATGGTTCTTCAAAGAAGAAGACGGAGCTTCCTTCGTTAATCATCATCATCACGACTCAGAGAAGCTCAAACTCTCATCATTGTCCTCCTTCCGGAACTGCTTCAAATCCCATCTCAAGAATCCGTCGTCGTTACCTTGTGATTTACGCGAGGCAATCGTCGCTCTTATTTCATTATTATTCTTGCATTTTCCATAGATGTAATTTACGTGAGGCCGTGGTCGCGGTTTATTTTTTATTTCGTATTTTTTGGGGATTTGTAATTTACGCGAGTGATCGTCGCGACGCTTTTTCCGCTTTCTTTACTTTCCGCACTTTAATTTCCGCCATATAATAATTTGCCATGTTTTGCATGATTTATCGTTATGTTCATCTACGAAGGAATTAGGTCTAGCCGTTTGACCGTCGAGTCAATAACCCTAACCTTTGATCATTTCCAAACCCTAATAGTCTAGGTGTCCCGCCGTGGACGAAAATGCCTTTTACCCTAACTTTAGGTCAAAGGGTCCCCGTACTCTGTTTTAGGGTTTCCCGCCGTGGAACATTTAGTCAACTCTAATTTAACCCTAATTTCATTTAACAAATTCAACGTAGAAATAGGAGTTTTAAGACTCCACGTAAGCGTGTCCTTAAGATACGTTTATTCCCCATTGAAACCTTGACCACAGTCAAGAAGTTTCTAACCTCCCTTTCGAGGGGAACTACAATTACTCTGATTCCATTCCCGTCAGGATATGTAGGCACAAGATGCGATGTCTTTCCGAGTAAACTTAGGACTAACCCTTAGGTCTTTTAGGTCATTCTATCCCTTAGCAATATATTTCAAACAGATAATAAAATAAAATAAACATACAATAAACAAAAGGTTCCTGTAGAGTACTACAGAAGTTTAGGGTGCTAGTACCTTCCCTAAGCTTAACCAACCCCTTACCTAGATCTCTCCCTGCATTGTCTTCACGATGCAAAATTAGGTTTTCCCTCTTTTGATCTTTTCCTTCGGATAAATCAAAGAGCGGTTGTAAACTAAAGATGCGATTCAAATTAATTAATAATTTGATATCATATTCTAACCGCAACCATAAGCATATATGTGTATATAATACTAAAATTGATAAACATATATGTGTATTTAATAGTGATGTATTTAATAAAATTGATAAGCATATATGTGTATATAATACAAAGAAAACAAGGTAAAACAACAAGGAACAACAAGGATTGGTTATAAACTGCTATTTTTTCCTTACTCTTAGAACAAGATTACAAGTATACAAGAATAACAAAATAACCTCTCTCTCTTGAATTAGGGTTTTATCTTCCTATTTTTCCTTATGCCAAGATTGAGAAACTAGCATCCTATTTATAAGAAAAATTTCACACTAACCTAATGGGATTTTTAGCAATTACCCATTACAAGCTAACTTAGGGCACAAGATAACTTAAACAATTGGGATTACAAGAAAGGCCCAATTCAACATGCTAACAAACCTAGCAATATTGACTAATGCATGTTAGAACAAATTTCGACTACAACACACATTACTCCAACAGCAGCATGCGAACAGACTTCGACCTCATGCTTAATTACTGTCGAACGAGAAGCTACCCTTCGACCATACTAGAGTTCGATCCAACATCTCACAAATCTCCACCTTGGAACAAACTCTTTAAATTAAGGAACTAGATTTCTTCAGGCAGCTTTATCAACTGCATACAGTGGAAAAACTTGTAACTGAGCAACGCCTTAGTGATCATATCAGCAGTATGTGAAAGACTTCGATTGCTTCTTTACTATCTTCATCCAAGGCTCCACCATAAATTAGGACTCTATTGAGAGACCCATTTATGTACCTTAAAATCCACTTCAATGCTTGCCAGTGAGCCTTTCCAGGATTCACCATGTACCTGCTTACAAGACTTACTGCATATGCTATGTCGGGTCTAGTACAGACCATAGCATACATCAAAGAACCCACTATATTAGCATATGGAATATTATTCACATAAGTTCTTTCAACATCAGTATTGGGACGATGATCTATACTCATCTTGAATTTAGGGTTTGTCGGAGTCACAACATGCTTTGAATTCGACATACCAAACTTTTCGAGGACCTTCTGTAGGTATGCCTCTTGAGATAAGCATAATTTCGACTACTTTCTATCTCTTCGGATGCCAATCCCAAGAATCTTGGACGCAACACCTAGATCCTTCATATTGAACTCCTTATTGAGTTCAGCCTTCACCCTCATTACCTCTTCGACATTATTTCTTGCTATTAGAATATCATCCACATATAGCAAACAAATAACAAATGAATTACCCGGTCGAAATATGAAGTAAACACAGTGGTTGAACTGACTTCTGATGAAACTTATGTGTGTGATAAACTTGTCAAATCTCCTATTCCACTGTCGAGGAGATTGTTTTAGTCCATATAAGGATTTATTCAGCCTGCACACATAATCTTCCTTCCCTTTTTCGACATACCCTTCAAGATGCCTCATCAGGATTGTTTCATCTAAATCACCATACAAGAATGTAGTCTTGACATCCATCTATTCTAGTTCAAGGTCGAACTGTGCCACTGTGGAAAGCAACATTCGAATGGATTTGTGCTTCACAATAGGAGAGAACACATCATTAAAGTCAACACCTTCTTTCTGAGTGAACCCCCTAGCAACCAATCTTGCCTTGTATCTCTTCGACACCACTCCTTCAATTCCTTCATTAACTTTGAAAATCCATTTACAACTGACTAAACTGGATCCAGCAGGTTTCTTGATCAGTTTCCAGGTGTTTTTATCATGAAGAGATTTCATCTCATCATCCATGGCCTTCAGCCATTCAGTCTTCGTCTAGAACCTCACTTGCATAGATTAAGGCATAAGCTATAAGATCTGCATACCCAAGTCTCTGAGGTGACTTGATAATTCTCCTCGATATGTCTCTTGCTAGCAGGTAGTCATTATCATTCTCCTCATCTTCGACAACATCTTCTGCGTCTTCTTCGACT
Source organism: Lathyrus sativus (assembly GCA_963859935.3). Taxonomy (NCBI): domain Eukaryota; kingdom Viridiplantae; phylum Streptophyta; class Magnoliopsida; order Fabales; family Fabaceae; genus Lathyrus; species Lathyrus sativus. Next base: position 51,022,447 of record OZ012735.1, on the reverse strand, counting down.
TCATTTGGGGTACGCAATTCAGCATCAACATGCTCCACCTCAACAAGAATCTCTCCTTGTTCCAGCTCTTCGTCAACATCATCAGTTTTCTTAAAAGCCATCTTTGCTTCATTGAAAACTACATCTCGACTGGTGACACACCTTCTATGACCTGGCTCTAGGCACCATAGCCTATTAGTTTTGACTCCTTCAGGGTATCCCATGAATATGCATTTCAGAGCTCTAAGTTCAACCTTGTCTTGCCTAATATGAGCATAGGCCACACAGCCAAATACTCTCAGTCTGTCGAGACTAGGTGGATGTCCCGATCAAACTTCTTCAGTTGTCTTCATTCCCAATGCAGTCGAGGGACATCTATTTATTATGTAAGCTGCTGTTGAAACAGCTTTCGCCTAAAACACCTTCTTCAATCCAGCACTAACCAACACGCATCTAATGCTTTCAAGGATTATTCGATTAAATCTCTCAGCTAAGCCATTTTATTAAGGAGTATCACCTACAGTCTTATGCCTTGCAATCCCAGAATCAACACAGTAATTGTCGAACGCTTCGTTGCAGAACTCAAGGCCAGTGTCGATTCTCAACCTCTTAACCTTTCTGCCAGTTTGAGTTTCGACTAGAATCTTTCAACTTTTGAAATTTTCAAAAGTTTCATCCTTCGTCTTTTGAATGAATACCCGTAGCTTTCTGAAATAGGCATCAATGATGGATAGAAAATACCTTGCACCTGAGTGCGAAGGATTCCTTGCAGGCCCCCAAAGATCAGCATGAATGTAATCCAGGGATTCATGTGTTCTTTGCTTGCCTTTGTTAAACTTTTCCCTCCAGGATTTACCAAATACACAAGATTCACAAAACTCCAACTTTTCGACTTTATCACCTCCTTGCAGGTTCTGCGTCCCCAATTCGACCAGGCCTCTTTTGCTGACATGGCCCAATCTCATGTGCTATAATTATGTCTTCGACATAGGTTTCGTGGATGCAAAATTTGTCGAACCACTTACAACCTCAGCCCCAAGGGTATACAAGCCTTGTTTCTTCACGCCTCTCAAGACTTCCTTCGACCCCTTCATGACTCGTAGGATACTTTTCTCTCTTTGAAAAATGTATCCCTTTCTGTCGAATTCAGCAAGAGAAATCAAATTTCTCTTTAAGTCAGGTACATACTTGACTTCAGTCAATAATCTTATTGACTCATCATGGAGCTTGAATCTCATAGATCCAATACCTGCAATTTTGTAAGATTTGTTGTTTCCCAGTAACACAGATCCACCATCTTAATCACATAGCTCCTCGAACAATTCTCTACTTGGAGTCATGTGCCAAGCGCATCCTGAATCCATAATCCACTCTTTTCTTGAGTCGTCACTTGAAACCACAAGAACATCAGATGAGTCAAAGTCATCTTGAACAATGGTTGTGTTGCCATTACCTCTATGATCTTTCAGGAGTTCATGGCACACCTTTCTTGTGTGACCCTCCTTCTTACAGTGATAACATTGAATATCAGATGTTTCACCACTATAAGATTTATGTTGAATTTTACCTTTCTTCTTGTCGAACTTACCATCCTTTCGCAAGAATTTTCCCTTAACTTCTAAACCTTCGCCTACTGTCGAAGTTTTATGCTCCTTTCATTCATTCAAGTCCTTAGAATACAAGGCTGATTGAACTTCTTCAAAGGTCAGGGACTCCCTTCCATACAAGAGAGTTTCTTTGAAGTGAGCATGTGTTTTGGGCAAAGCACACAGCATCAACAGTGTTGGATCTTCATCATCGATCTTCACATCAATATTTTCAAGTTCAAGAATCAGCATGTTGAACATATCCAACTGCTCAGCCAACACTTTGTCTTCACTCATTTTGAATGAATACAAAGCTTTCTTCATGTAAAGTCAATTCACCAGAGATTTGGTCATGTGCAAACTTTCAAGTTGCACCCATAATCCTGATGTTGTAGTCTCGTTTGATACCTGTCGAAGAACTTTATCACCAAGGCTCAACAATATTCTATTGTGGGATTTCTCAATCATGCCTGTCTTTTCTTTTGCCGTTAACGCAGCGTCCAAGGCTGCCTCTCCCTTCAACGCTTCCAAACAACCCTGTTGAACCAGTAGGGCTTTCATCTTTAAGCGTCACAAATTGAAGTCGTTCACTTCGGTGAACTTTTCAATCTCATACTTTGTCGAAGGTACCTTCTCCACGCTCACCGCACCAATTTGTTGTGAATCGGATGTCTTGAAACAAAGTATAAACGGTTTCTTTATGATCAAGAAACACACAAGGGTTAGGGTAACAAAGAAAATAAGGTAAAACAACAAGGAACAACAAGGATTGGTTATAAATTGCTATTCTTTCCTTACTCTTAGAACAAGTTACAAGTATACAAGAATAACAAAGTAACCTCTCTCTCTTGAATTAAGATTTTATCTTCCTATTTTTTCTTATGCCAAGATTGAGAAACTAGCATCCTATTTATAAGAAAAATAGCACACTAAGCTAATGGAATTTTTAACAATTACCCATTACAAGCTAACTTAGGGTACAAGATAACTTAAACAATTGGGCTTAGAAGCAAGGCCCAATTCAACATGTTAACAAATCTAGCAATATTGACTAATGCATGTTAGAACAAACTTCGACTATAACACGCATTAATCCGACTGCGGCATGCGAACAGACTTCGACCTCATGCTTAATTCCTGTCGAATCAGAAGCTACCCTTTGACCATACTAGAGTTCGATCCAACATCTCATAGACATCATTAGACCTAAGCCTCTTAGAAAGACCAGACTCAACTTGATTCGCAAATTTCAGGATGATATCAAATGTTTTGATCATTATCGCTTTAAAATTATTCTCTGCGAAGCTAACAAGAGTGTGGATCAGTTAGCTAAAGCTAGTCTCTCTTCTAATTCTTTTGATTGTATTTTTGAATGTTGCCCTTCCTTTTTGTTTGGGTTTATCCAACAGGGGGATTGGTTAGTAATGTTGTTGTTTGGACTTTGGTCGTCTCCTTGCAAACAAAATTAACATGATGCAATCTGATCCAAAATGATTACGATTTCATTTGAATTATTTTTCATTTATTCAATATTCGATTGTAATTTTTTCATCCTTATTTGGAGTATATGAACATGATTTTCCATCCTTATTTGGACAAGTTTGTAGTTGTGTTCATTGATGATATTTTGATATATTCGAAGACTAAAGAAGATCATGTTGAGCATCTGAAAATTGTGTTATCAGCGTTGAAAGAGAAGCAGTTGTATGCAAAACTGTCAAAGTGTGAGTTTTGGTTGAAGAAAGTGAGTTTCCTTGGTCATGTGATCTCGAGTAGAGTTATTGCGGTTGATATGTCGAAGGTTGAAGTTGTATCGCAATGGAAAATTCTAAAACCTGTTTTTAAGATTAGAAGTTTTCTTGGGTTGACAGATTATTATTGAAAATTCATTGAAGGATTTTTCCAAGTTATCTTTGCCATTGACGCAGTGGACTAGGAAGGTTCAAGCTTTTGTTTTGGATGCAAAGTGTGAAGAAAGTTTCAAGAGCTTTTGAGAAGAATGACGACAGCTCATGTTTTGATTTTTCCGAATCCGGCCGAACCATTGTTGTATATTGTGATGCTTCGTTGATGGGATGGAGAGGTGTGTTAATGCAACATCAGTAAGTTTTAGATTATGCTCCAAGGCAACTTAAAGTGCATGAGAGGAATTATCTAACATAGGATTTAGAGTTGGTTGTTGTTGTGTTTGTGTCGAAGCTTTGGAGGTATTAATTATTTGGTTCGAGATTTGAGATGTTTAGTGATCATAAGAGTTTGAAGTATTTCTTTGATCAGAAAGAATTAAATGTGAGGCAAGGAGATGATTGGGACTTCTGAAGGATTATGTTTTTGTTTTGAATTGCCATTCGGATAAAAAAAGCATGGCAGTTGATGCATTGAGTAGGAAATATTCGCATATACCGATGATGATGGTAAAAGAGTTAGAACTGATTGAGCAATTTCGTGATATGAGTTTGATTTGTGAAGAGATTTCTTATGGAGTTAAGCTTGGTATGTTGAAGCTTACTAGTGGTATTATTGATGAGATTCGAGAAGGTCAGAAACTTGATTTGAGTTTGGTAGATCGGTTGACTTTGATCAATCAAGGTCGAAGTGGTGATTTTCGGATTAATGAAAATGGTATCATGAGATGTCATGATAGATTTTGTGTTTCAGATATTGTTGAGTTGAAAAAGAGTATTCTTGAGGAAAGACATCGAAGTAGATTGAGTATCCATCCCGGTGCCACAAAGAGGTACCAGGATTTGAGGAAATTGTTTTGGTGGCCAGGGGTGAAGAAAGAAGTGGTTGAGTTTGTGTATGCTGGTTTGACTTGTCAAAATTCAAAGGTTGAGCATCAAAGACCGTTGGGTCTGATGCAACCGTTGAATATTCCAGAGTGGAATGTGATAGTGATTGCGAATTTGCGTATTTTTTGGATTACTACTGCAAGTATACAGTCTATCGCGTAGTTTTAAAAGATTGTTGAACCCACAAGGACTAATAATCAACCTAGAGTGATCAATTGTTACTGTGCAAAGCTAAGGCTTGGTTTATGTGGTAAAGAGGCTTAATTAAAACGGGATTTAGAAAAGATAAAGAAACGGGTCCGAAGAATGATCTACGTGCTCCAAAGGGACTCCGTAGATCTCGGGTGTTAACAAAGGACTCAAAGTTATTATGTAGGAAAAACTGGTTTAAAGATTCAATCTCACACTATCGCGTTGTTGACCCAACTCCACCTGATGACCCCAAGATTTTGCTCTCGCTCGCTCTGTAGTTAAAAGGAACGCTTTGAAAACTAGCAAGGCCTAACTAAAACCCAAAGCGCTCTCGTTTCATTCAGACTCAGTGCTTGGTGTCTACTATTCGGAGATCACCTCAAACTCTCGCTATGTCGGACATGCCTTGGTGTGTTTCTCACTCTCGTGACAAAACATTGTTAACCGGCCTCTCGCTCTCGCGACAAGACTGGCTAAATTCTGGTTAGACACCAGAACCAGAATCTTAATTTAACTAGGTTGAACACCGATGGTTCCAATGGAATCCCGTCGGGTGATGGTACTCAAACTACGGACTCCGACTAAACTACTCATACATGTTCATCTCTAAACCTAAGACATTTATCATGCTATAAACTAGAACATACATAATTGCGATTAATACGAAAGTAAAGTAATGCAGTAAAAATAGAATTATAGATAACCTAAAATAAATTGAAATGAAATAACTTCAAACGTATTACAATGTTGATCCAAGTGTGCAAACAACGATTACAAGAAAGTAAAAGTACAAAGGGCAGTAATCACTCGGCGTGAGGGATTACTGCTTTGGTTAGTGAATATGGAAGAGAGGTCTGGCAGAATTTTGACAGTGCTTCTGCACGGGTTCTTGGATACTCAGCTCTGACCTACCAGCCTCTATTTATAGATGGGGGAGGTTCCTAAAAAATAGGAGTTAAAAACTGCCTCAGAACTGCCCAACTATTCTGAAAAACTGCTCCTGCGGTAAACGGCGACCGTCGTGTGCTTAATGGCGATCGCCATTAGGTTCAAACTGGGATTCCATCCTTTTCTTCAATGGCGACTGCCTTCCTCAAGTAATGGCGAGCGCCATTGTCTTGAGGAGGGCAGAATGTTACTTTTTGAGGGGCTTTCTCCACCGTTTAGCTCACTTTTCGATCCTTTTCTTCTATGTTGTTGATTTAACACCTGTCAAGTAAAAAAGAAAGAAAACATAAGTAAACAACAGCTAAAACGAAAATGAATCGATAAAATAACAGATAAAGATGCACGAAATGAAACGAAAAAATAAGATACAAAGTCAATTCATCAAACTCCCCCATACTAAAATCTTTGCTTGTCCTCAAGCAATCGACGAATATGGTAAATGGAAAGTAAGCATGGCCTGAAACATTGGCACAACGAAACTCTGATCATACGCGACTGCTAGGCTAAAGTTCGATCGATAAGTACTAAATAATGAAAACAAGGATATCATACCGACACATCTCCATAATTGCGGACAAACACTCCCCTCCTATGCAACACCAATTCAAATCACGAAATTATGACCAGACCTATACCTTTTATCCTATTTCACCTCTTTTTCATTCACGCGCAATCACATTAAGCCCGTTATCCCTTGCACTCACATGGTAAGCGAACCTGTTTGTGTTATATGATCTCGATATTCAGAAATTTTTTCTCTTTTTGCACATTATGTTTTCTTTTGCTCACGAATTTCAAGAGTCCGATCCTTTAGGCTAAATGGCTGGGTGAGGACCACCTAACTTTGCGGGATCATGTCTTTCATTCATTTTCTATAAAAATCGCATTACTTAAATCTTGATCAACACATATTTGCATTGGTTCGTTACTTAGTTTGTACACAAGGATAGTGCTGACTGCTAGTATAAACGAGTCAAGAGGCTAGTTCTAAGAAACTAGGCATAAGGTCTTATCATAATGTCTATTTGAATCAATATTGCATATTTAGGGAATCTAAGGTATTGGAACGGTACTGATATTTTCACAACTTTCCCAAGTCTAACTAACACAGCCTAAGCAATCTATATACTTTCGGAGTGTCGTGCCATAAATTAAAATTGTAAACTATGGTCAAAATAGGGGAGTTGGGGAGTTACTAGACAGTATGAAAAATTGTAAAGCAATTATTGATTCAAACGTGCATATGACTCAAAAAGAAACAACTAAAACTAAAAAACTGGAAATGGCAGAAAGTAAATAAAAACAGTAAACAGCTCATCCCCCATACTTAAACTAGGCATTATCCTCAATGGCCAAGTCTAATGTGAAAGAAGGAATGATAGGATTTAGAGTAGTTAGTGGGGGCGACCACGGCCTCCACGATGGTGTCTTTCCTGGTTGAAAGTTGGGTTGTCCTGTGGGACATGCTAGACATAGTGTGTAATACGGCTCACCTCTCTGTGCAAGCCTGCCATTCCGGAGACAATGTCTCGCAAGTCCAGCTCAGTTCTATCTATAAACTCGTATTGGCGCCTCTGCATCTCCTGCATCAATGTGTCACGCTCAGCGTCCCTTTCTTTTTGCTGCCAGAGCTCCGATAAGATGTCATCTAGTGATGAGCGAATACCTGCAAAATCAGAAGAAAAAAAAGCAGCGGGTTTCTAGGTGCTAGGCCCAGGTGTGTCAGTAGTACGTCTACGAGTATGGGGCCTCTCGGAAGGTTGTCCCGCAACCTCATGATACTGCCTCTCGGTGTTTTCCTCCTCTAAATCTATCGCACCTCCGTACATCGGTACGCTCAGAGCAGGGTAGAGAGAAACCTCGGAACTCAGTGGTACGGACCATAATATGATACTTACCACTATGCAAACTTTTGACAAGCCGCATATGACGGCAAAAGTTAATGTTGGCATAGAGGCAAGGTATACTGTCAGCATTTTCTAAATCGTCCTTTAGGTCTAGACAGCAAGCGATAGTAGTAACGACACTGCTGATGCAAATAGGGCCACTAGTTCTGTTTGAAACACTAACAAAATGGGCTAAGAGGAACGGTGTGGGATTAACAAGGTTTTAGAGGAGAGCGCAATGGATAAAGAATAAGTCTTTAGAGTTCACATTGCCTGGATTCTCACATCCAAAAATGGTGGAAGCGAGGATACGGTGTAAGTATCGGATCGTTGGGTTGTGGATGGTGGTGGCCTTTAGGACTTCCCATGTGGTGGTGGTGGTGGTGTTTATGATTTGGTTCCAAAACTAAAAGGCTCTGTCCTCTCAGTCACTTTATAAAGGTGCAAGGGTAGCAGATCCTTCGTTGGTGGGAAAGCCAAAGTATTCCGCTACCTACTCATGAGTTAACGAATAGTCAGTATTAAACATTCAGAAGTGAATGGTACCGGTTATGCGGGAAAGATCATGAACATACCTAAGTGAACTTAGAAACTCATATGTAAGCCTAACTTAAGAAGCATTAAACATAGAACAAAACGAGTCATACCGAGGTTTAGAGCATCCACGAGACGCTATGGTAGAGTCCCAAGGTGCGAAAAGTGTCCGGGTTAGGATACCGTGTCGCATAGACGGGTCTCTTGGAGAGTTGGTGAAAGTTCGTGCGCGTGGTGTTTCCGAGCACTCCTACGGGGAACTCAATGCCTATGTAATTGATTTCTTGGTTGACTTCCATAATGTTTGTTTGTTTGCGTTTCTAAGAAGGGTGCAAGAATGGTAAATGGTTTTGAAGGTGATGATGGAAAGGGTGAAGTTGGTGGATTTAAATAGGGGTTGAATAGAGAAGTTGGATGGTTAGAAGTTAATGTGGGATAATGAGGAGGTTGTGGGGTGATTAATGATGTATTAGGAATATGCAAGGGTGGTAAGAGTGAAGTAATGAGGAGGCAAAAAGAATTTTTTAAATTTTAAAGCAGTTCTGCCCCCAGGACCAAACGGCGACCGCCATTAGGCGTATGGCGACCGCCATTTGCCTCAAGCACGAGCTGTTTGCTCTGGCTTGGCAGAAAGAGGTTCTACCGGCATATTTTTGGTGTTTTTCTTGTTTTGACTTACACAAAATAAAATTCTACATAAAAAGAAATTAAAAAGGCTTTAGAAAGCCAAAAACAAAAGTACGTAAAGAAGAGAAAATTTGCATTGAACGAAACTGAAGTGCATTACAACTACGCGTCGCCATTCTGACGGTAAACAGTGGAATGAAAAATTAGCAGTCCAAACAATGCGGGAATGGGAAACACATTACAGAGAAATAAATTATCCTAAGAAAAACAGGGAAAAGGCTGCGTCTGGAAGTTATTCGTGGTGTTGTGTTGTGGAATAGACCATCTGGAACAAGTGGTCCAACTCCTCATGGACTACATCCATAAGTCTAATGAAATCGATTCTGAGGGACAAAATTTCGTTCCGAATGAAATCTAATTTAGATTGGATGCAGTTAATAGCTGCAGCTACATTGACAGTTGGATCAGCAGGATTAATCTCAGAACTTTGAGTGGCAGAGCCAGACATAATAGTGCCACGGTTCTCGTAGGCTTGAGGAGAGTCGGGTGGAGCCAGAAACTCATCAGAGACCTCCAAGTTATAGAGTCAGTTATTCTTGTTGTGCACACTAGTTTTCTCATGGTTGGGCAGGGTAAAAGTATGAACGGCGGCATTATTAATAAGCAGCTCAAATTCAACAGGACCAAGATTTGCAATCATTTGCCGATTGAAACAAAAGTTAATGTCCATTAAAAGGACGCCACCAAAAGAAAAAGAATGATTCAGATGATATCTCATTCCAATTGCATCAACAATCATTGTTACTAACCCACCTATTAAAATCGGCTCAAAAGAATCACAATCAAGACGACTGAAATTTGCAAGCAAGAACGGGGCAGCATTTACAGGTTTTCCTTGGGATGCGCAAAGCATGATATACAGCTCATCCCTAGACACAGAGGTGATTTTCTCTTCCTTTCCAAAGAAAGTGTGAGCAATGATCTTATGAAAATATCGGCATCCAGGGTTGTGGATGCTCTCGGAGAATATAGTATCGGGTTCAGCATTCCCGTTTCCTGATAAGGTACCCCAGAACTGTCGGAGATCAAAACTAGTAAAGGCGCCCACAGGGGTTTTGGTTACAGCATCAGGCTCATTAGGAAAGCCCAACAAGTCAGCAATTTCGTGATGAGTGAACCTATACTTCTTTCCAAATAACCTGAAGGTAGCCAGTCCACGGCCAAAACCAAAACCATGGTTGGGGTCGAAGAAAAGAGAGCTGAGGAACTCCAGGGTCAGGTTATGGTAGGTGCTTAACTTCTTTTCTAAGGCAAAGTGAGACCAACCTATTTGGCTCATAAGGTAAACAACGTTGTCCTGGATGCTGAGGGTTTGCATAGCAGAGTTGTCAGGGTAGATGGACAGACCAAAATATCTTTAAGACAAAGCCTCAAATTGACGTCTTTGGACATTATTCCTGAAGGTGACAGTATGGTTCTCGAATGTTTGCATGGTCTCAAGTCAAAGGTATCCTAGAGTGGGTTATCCTGGAGATCAAAAGAAAATAATACACTATTAGGGAAATAAAATTACTATTGGTTATTACAATTAAGATATAGATGCTAATAATAAAGTAATAACAGCGACAGCATTGGAATGCATAAGAGATAAATTCTACACTAATCATGCATACGATGTCATAAAACTAACAATAATAAAAAGAAAACAAAAACTAAAGATCGTGGTTTATCTCCCACAGAGCGCTCTGTTTAATGTTGGAAGCTCAACATTAGATCTGCAAAAGGTTCCCTTAGTCAAGAAAAGCTGGAGGCTCTTCCAACTTGCAGTATGTGCAGAATTCCTTGTTTTTCATTGAGTGGTATTGCTTGAGTCTTTGGTCGTTCACGATGAACGTCTCATTCAACTTTCCTTTAATTTCAACTGCTCCACTCTGTAGGACTTTTGTAACTTCAAAAGGACCAGACCACCTAGAACGCAGTTTCCTAGGAAAAAGTTTAAGTCTAGAGTTAAATAGAAGAACTATATCTCCTTCATTAAACTCCTTCTTCGCTATCCTCTTATCATGCCATTTCTTGGCTCTTTCTTTGTAAATCCGGGCATTTTCATATGCGTCTAGTCTTAGTTCCTCTAGTTCATGGATATTCAGAATTCTTTTCTCGTCAGCTCCCTTGTAGTTCATATTCAAGTCTTAGTGGCCCAATAAGCTTTGTGCTCAAGTTCCACAGGCAGATGGCATGATTTTCCATAAACCAGTTCGTACGGTGTGGTCCCTATAGGGGTCTTGTAAGCTGTTTTGTAAGCCCAAAGAGCTTCATGAAGTTATGTAGACCAATCTTTCCTAGAGATCGCAACTGTTTTTTCTAAAATCTGCTTGATCTCCCTATTTTAACCTCCACTTGTCCACTTGTTTAAGGGTGGTAGGGTTTCGCTACTCGGTGTCTTACTTCGTATTTAAGTAGTAGTTTCCTGAAGACATTTGAAATGAAATGGGAACCGCCATCACTAATGACAATTCTTGATACACCAAATCTGGGAAAGAATAAGTTTTTGAAAAGTTTGGCCACCACTCGTGCATCAATACTAGGAGAGGCTATCGCGTCGATCCATTTGGATACGTAATCGACTACAACAAGTATGTATTTGTTTCCAAAGGAAGATGGAAAGGTCCCATGAAATCAATTCCCCATACATCAAAGACTTCAACTTCTAAGATTCCCCTTTGCGGCATCTCATCGCGTCTAGAAATGTTCCCAGTATGTTGACACCGGTCGCAGTTCACAATAGCGAAGTGGAAGTCCTTTCAAAGGCTCGGCCAAAAGAGGCCAGATTGTAATATCTTTGCACATGTTTTTGACGTACTGGCATGTCCTCCATATGGTGTGGCATGGCAGTGGGATATGACATCCGCTACTTCTAATTCATGGACACATCGATGAAATATTCCATCGACGCCTCTTTTAAATAGTATGAGCCCATCCCAATAGTAGTGTTTGAGGTCATAGAAGAACTTCTTCCTTTGTTGGTAAGTTAGATCTGGTGGAAGCACTTTGGCTGCTAGGTAGTTAACAAAGTCAGCATACCATGGCAGTGTGGCTTTGGTGCAGATTGCTTCTACCACTTCATAAGTTTCTGCATCATTAAATACTATGTCACCTTCACTTTCCAATTGGGCTACTAGTCTGTCATAAGGGAATGCATCATCTATAGGAACTTCTTCGGGTTCCAGACCCTCAATCCTAGAGAGATGATCCACTACCACATTCTCTGTGCCCTTCTTATCCTTAATTTCTAAATCGAATTCTTGCAAAAGAAAGATTCATCTCAAGAGTCTTGGTTTGGCATCCTTCTTAGTCAAGAGGTACCTAATCGCATCATGATCGGTATAGATAATGATTTTTGCTCCTACTAGATAGGAACGAAATTTATCTAAGGCGAAAATAACGGCCAGGAGTTCCTTTTTTGTGGTTGCATAATTCATCTGCGTGTTATCCAGGGTTCTACTTGCATAGTAAATAACATGAAGCTTTTTTGTCCTTTCTTTGTCCTAAGACAGCGCCCACAGCATAATTGCTAGCATCACACATTATTTCAAACGGTAGACTCCAATCAGGTGGTTGCATGATGGGTGCGGTAATAAGAGCACTCTTCATATGTTCAAATGCTCTCAAGCATTCTTCATCGAATATGAATTCGGCTTCTTTCATTAGTAGTCCAGTCAGATGATTTTTGATCTTAAAGAATTCTTTAATAAATCATCGGTAAAAACCTGCGTGTCCTAAAAAGATTCGTAATTCTCTGACTGTTTTAGGAGGTCGAAGATTTTCTATGACTTCTATCTTTGCTTTGTCTACTTCAATACCTCTATCAGATACTACATGTCCAAGGACTATGCCTTGTCGTACCATGAAATGACATTTCTCCCAATTCAACACAAGGTTTACCTTAACGCATCGTTCAAGTACCATTTCAAAGTTTGACAGATACTGCTCGAAACTTCCCCCACACACAGAGAAATCGTCCATGAATACTTCCATTATGTCGTCTATGAAATCTACAAAGATTGAAATCATGCATCTCTGAAATGTTGCGGGAGCATTACACAGTCCGAACGGCATTCTCCGATATGCATATGTGCCATAGGGGCAAGTAAATGTAGTCTTTTCCTGATCATCAGGACGGATGGGTATCTGAAAGAATCCTGAGTACCCGTCTAAGTAGCAGAAATGTGAATGTTTGGCTAGATTTTCAAGCATCTGGTCTATGAAGGGTAAAGGAAAATAATCTATACACATCCTCCATCCAGTTTGAGTTCTTTTTGCTGCAGACTCGCCCTTTTCATTAGTTACAACCGTAACACCACCCTTCTTTGGTACGACATGTATTGGACTTACCCAGTTACTGTCAGATATCGGGTATATGATTCCTGCTTCCAATAGTTTTTGCACTTCTTTCTTGACTACATCGCCTAAGATAGGGTTCAATCGTCTTTAATGTTCTCTATACAACTTACAGTCCTCCTCCATCATAATGTGATGCATACATATAGAGGGACTTATGCCTTTTAGATCGGAAATGTTGTATCCAAAAGCTGAAGGATATCTCCTTAAGACTTCCAATAGTCTTTCTGTTTCTAATTGTCCCAAATTGGCATTAACTATCATGGGTTTTTCAAGTTCAGTATCTAGGAATTCATATATCAACTCCTTGGGTAATGTTTTAAGTTCCACAGATGGTTTCTTTGGGCATGGCATTGGATCGGGTGTGATTGTTAGGCATTCTCTTAAACTATCATCTTCATATGGCTCACGCCAGTTATCATCCTCGAATATTAGAGGGGATGAAATCTTAAGTACTTCTGTGTACCTTGTTGGTTCCTTCTCCATTTCTTTCACGCATTCGTCGATAATGTCTAAAGAGCAGCATGTATCGTCTAAAACAGGGGATTTCAGTAATTGGGCTAAGATAAACTCAATTTTTTCTTCCCCTACCTCGAAGGTTAATTTTCCTTTTTTCACATCTATTATGGCACCAGCTGTTGCTAAGAACGATCTACCTAGGATGATTGGTATATTAGAATCTTTCCTAATGTCCATTATCACGAAATTCGTCGGTATGTAGAACTGACTTATGAAAACTAGCACATTTTCTAGCATACCTACTGGATACTTAACCGAGCGGTCTGCTAGCTGCAGAGACATTTTCGTCGGCCTAAGTTCTCCTAAATCTAATTTCTTACATGTGGATAAGGGCATTAGACTAACACTGGCTCCTAGATCACATAATGCTTTATCTATGACAGACTTTCCAATTACGCAAGGTATGGAAAAGCTACCTGAATCTTTTAGATTATGAGGCATGTTATTTTGAAGTATAGCGCTACACTCGGCAGTGAGCATAACAGTTTCGTTATCTTCTAGCTTTTTCTTATTCGACAGGATCTCTTTGAGAAATTTAGCATATGAAGGCATTTGCGTAATAGCTTCTGTGAATGGTATGGTTACATTCAATTGCTTTAGAAGCTCTACAAATTTCTTGAATTGTCCTCGTTTTTGGATTTAGCTAGTCTTTGAGGATAAGGTATAGGTGGTTTGTAAGGCGGCGGAGGCACATAAGGCGTTTCCTTCTTTGTGTCCTCTCCGCTCTTATCTTCCTTCTCCGTATTTGATTTTTCTCCTTTCTCGGTTTCCTTTTGCACATTTCACTGCATGGCTGAATTTTGGATTCTCGGATCGACGGGTCCATCGTATTTTGTTCCGCTTCGTGAAGTAATAGCGTTAGCATGATCTTTTGGATTTGGTTGCGGCTGGCCAGAAAATGCTCCAGTTGGGGCTGCTATAGCTGATTGTTGTTGGGCTACTTGAGTGATTTGAGTTTCTAACATTTTGTTATGAGTAGCCACAGTATCAAGCTTGCTTGACAGTTGTTTCACCAACTCGCTCGTGTGAGCGTTTTGATTTGAAAAGTCTCTGTTTTGCTGGGCTTGAGCATTCATAAAGTTCTCCATCAAGATTTCCATATTTGACTTCCTAGGTGGTTGTGGTAGAGCGGATTGCACTCCTTTCTGAGATCCGGGTGGAACAGTAGATGTTGAGTTTGGTAGATGTAAAGCATTATTATTCTTATATGAAAAGTTTGGGTGATTTCTCCAGCCATGATTATAGGTGTTTGAAAATGGGTTCCCTTGAGCGTAATTCACTTGGTCGGTTGGAGTACCAGCAAACACTTGACATTCAGCGTTTGTATGCCCAGGGTTTCCATAAATTTCACAATTTGGAGTCACCGCAGCTACGATAGCTGTTGGTGGTGCTATTGCTAAACTTTCGATCTTTTAAGCAAGGGCGTCTACTTTAGCATTGACTCGGTCTATACCGTTGACCTCGTGCATTCCTCCTTTCAGAGTTGGTCTCTCTACACCAGCGCGTTCACCTCCCCATTGGAAATGGTTTTGAGCCATAGTCTCTATGAGTTCATAGGCTTCTGCATACGGTTTATCCATTAGTGCACCTCCTGCGACTACACATAAGTTCATTTTGGTGTTGTACAACAGCCTGCCATAAAAGGCATGTATTATCATCCATTCTTCAAGTCCATGGTGTGGGCATATTCTCAACATGTCCTTGTATCTCTTCCAAGCATAGAATAAAGATTCGTTGTCTTTTTGCTCAAATCTGTTAATTTGAGCTCGCAGCATAGTTGTCTTGCTTGGTGGGAAATATCTGGATAAGAAGACTTTCTTCAACTCGTCCCATGTCGTCACTGAATGGGATGGTAGAGACTGGAGCCAAGCTCTAGCTCTATCCCTCAATGAGAACAGAATAATTCTTAGTCGTATTTCTTCTTGACTGACTCCATTGGCTTTTACAGTATCGGCTTATTGCACAAATATTGACAAATGAAGGTTCGGGTCATCTGTAGCATTACCTGAGAATTGGTTTTGTTGAACTGTTGAAATTAGTGAAGGTTTCAGCTCGAAATCGTTACGGCTAATAGCTGGAGCAACAATGTTGTTGTGTGGCTCTTCCTGTGATGGAACAGGGTAATACTTTAGAGGACTTTCTCTCGGTCCTTCGGCCATGTTTCAGGATGGTTCTGATTCGGTTTTCGAATCTGAATAAGGAATAATGGGTTTCGGGATATTATGTCTATGAAGGAAATCATTAATTAGGCATCTCAGAAGTATGTTACGTTCAATTTTGTCGATTGGTTGCTCCAACTCTTTGCCTCGCAAGCGAGTGTCTGACATATAATCGGCTAGCCGAAAGGGAAAATAAAATAAAAATTTGCCTTAGTCTATATTATGCAACTGAAATACCACAATATTGAATAAATTAGTCCCCGACAGCGGCGCCAAAAATTGATCGCGACTTTGCATATTTTTCGGATTACTACTGCAAGTATACAGTCTATCGCGTAGTTTTAAAAGATTATCGAACCCACAAGGACTAATAATCAACCTAGAGTGATCAATTGTTACGGTGCAAAGCTAAGGCTTGGTTTATGCGGTAAAAAGACTTAATTAAAATGGGATTTAGAAAAGATAAAGAAACGGGTCCGAAGAATGATCCACGTGCTCCTAAGAGACTCCGTAGATCCCGGGTGTTAACAAAGGACTCAAAGTTATTCTATAGGAAAAACTAGTCTAAATATTCAATCTCACACTCTCGTGCTGTTGGCCCAACCACACCTGATGACCCCAAGATTTTTCTCTCACTCGCTCGATAGTTAAAAGGCACGCTTTGAAAACTAGCAAGGCCTAACTAAAACCTGAAGCACTCTCGCTGCATTCAGACTCAGTGCTCGATGTCTACTATCCGACGATCACCTCAAACTCTCACTCTGTCGGACACGCCTTGGTGTGTTTCTCACTCTCGTGACAAAACACTGTTAACCAGCCTCTTGCTCTCGCGACAAGACTGGCTAAATTCTAGTTAGACATCAAAACCGGAATCTTAACTAGGTTGAACAACGATGGTTCCTACGGAATCCCGTCAGGTGACGGTACTCAAACTACGGACTTCGACTAAACTAATCATACATGTTCATCTCTAAACCTAAGACATTTATCATGCTGTAAAATAGAACATACATAATTGCAATTAATGCAAAAGTAAAGTAATGCAGTAAAAATATAATTATAGATAACCTGAAATAAATTGAAATGAAATAACTTCAAACGTATTACAATGTTGATCCAAGTGTACAAACAGCGATTACAAGAAAGTAAAAGTACAACGCGCGGTAATCACTCGGTGTGAGAGATTACTGCTTTGGTTAGTGAATATGGAAGAGAGGCCTAGCAGAATTTTGACAGCGCTTTCGCACGGGTTCTTGGATACTCAGCTCTGGCCTACCAGCCTCTATTTATAGAGGGGGGAGATTCCTAAAAAATAGGAGTTGAAAACTGCCTTAAAACTGCCCAACTATTCTGAAAAACTGCTCCCGCAGCAAACGACGATCGTCGTGTGCTTAATGGTGACCGCCAATAGGTTCAAATTGGGTTTCCCTCCTTTTCTTCAATGGCGACCACCTTCCTCAGGTAATGGCGAGCGCCATTGTCCTGAGGAGTCCAGAATGTTGCTTTTTGAGGGGCTTTCTCCACCGTTTAGTTTGTTTGTCGATCCTTTTCTTCTATGTTACTGATTTAACATCTGTCAAGTAAAAACGAAAGAAAACGTAAGTAAACAACAGCTAAAATGATAATGACTCGATAAAATAACCGATAAAGATGCACGAAATGAATTGAAAAAATATGATACAAAGTCGAGTCATCAAATAGCATTTCTATGGATTTTGTGACAGGTCTACCGAAGACTTTGAAGGGATATGATTCAATTTGGGTGATTGTCGATAGATTGACCAAATCGGCTCATTTCTTACCAATGAGGATTAATTGTTTTATGCTGAAGCTAGTTGAGATATATATTAAGGAAATTATGAAATTGCATGGGATACCGTCGAGTATTATGTCAGATGGATATCTGAGATTTACAACGAGATTCTGGAAGAGTTTGCAAGACGCTTTGGGTACCATGTTGAGATTGAGTTCTGCCTATCATCCGTAGACGGGTGGACAGACATAGAGAAATATCCAGTCTTTAGAGGATTTGTTGAGAGCTTGTGTGTTGGATCAAGGTAGATCGTGAGATAGTCATTTGTCGTTGATTAAGTTTACCTACAACAACAGTTATCGTTCTAGTATCGCAATGGTACCGTATGAGGCATTGTATGGTAAGAGATGTAGGACTCCTTTAAGTTGGTATGAGTCAGGCGAGAGTGTTATGCTCGGACTTAATACTGTTCACCAGACGACTAGAAAGATGAAGAGGATCCAAGAAAAGATGAAAGTTTCGCAGAGTCGTCAGAAGAGTTACCATGATAAGAGAAGGAAGGCACTTGAGTTCCATGAAGGAGATCACGTGTTTTTGAGAGTTACGTCGGTAACTGGTGTTGGCCGAGCTTTGGAGTCTCGAAAGCTCACACCACATTTTGTTGGTCTGTATCAGAGTGGCATAGCGGAAGTGTTAGAAGTATTTTTCGGTAAAATCCATAGGGATTGATGAGAATATTTGATGATTGTTGTTCAATGGTTTAATGATTTAAGAAGGGGGGCTTTTAAAATGGTTTCTATTTTGTAACAAGAGTTTTTAAGAAATAAAACAAAGTAAAATTTGGTTTTAGTTTGATAAAAAGCATGCTAAGATTAGGGTTCACTAATCCGTCATAAACGTATCCAACCAATCAAATATGTGAACTTAGTTTTAACCAACATAATTGTGTATCCTCGCAAAAACGTTCATCTCTAAAGCGATTTCGGGAATGTTATTGTTTTGACTGTTAAATGATCTCTCTAAATAACACTCAAAATAATAATCATTAAGATCAATATAATGCGAATATCAACTTCCAAATCAATATCTAGTGTTTGTATAGTTGATAGATGAAGAAACTAGGTCAAGACTTGAAAAGTTCATGTCTAAAGCAATCCAAACCATAAATATAACAAAAGATAGCAAATAACTTCATCTATATTGATCAAAGCCTTGTTCACATACAAAAGATTAAGAAGAATACATAAAATCAGAACTAGATATATCAAACCTTGAATAAAGAGGGGTTTTAGCCACCCATTTTCATGATAGCTTGAGCAACAAGTTTCGAAAGAAGGTTGATCAACATTCGAGTCGAATAATCGAGATTGGATTGGATTCCACCTTCTTTTTGTGAAAGATGGCTAAGAGATTATGAAAACTTAGAAACTAGGGTTTTTTGCTCTAAAAAAACTCCAACTAGAAAAGGTACAAGAAAAAAGATCTTTTGGCAAAAAGTACCACAAACTACTTATAGACATGCTGCTGAGCTGTCATATTTGCACTACGAATAATATGTTCGCCTAGCGAACAATCAAAAATGGCAATTGAAGCGCCAGTGTACAGTGAAGATGCCCCTGAGCTATTTCCACATGTTCCCTGTACGAAGGCTTCGCTGCAGACTTTGCACATCGAATTCTTGTCCAAATACTTACTGCCTCAATTCTGGGGGTGTTTGCTAAACATTTGCTTCTTCTTCGCTCCAGCGAACTCTTTGCTAGCTCCTTCGCACAGTGAACTTAGGCTTCTTTTCTTTCTGTATGAACAGTACCTTGCTCTCCAAGGCCTTCGCTGGCAAGTTCGTTGTGCGAACTTGATGATGTTTTTCTAGGCATATTCACTAGCAAGTTCGTTGTGCGAACTTGTTGATGTTTTCATGCTAACTTGGTTTTCTTGTCACAATTTTTGTGTCTTACTCTTCATATTTTCATGTCTAATTCCTGCACAATAGCATACAAATCAAAGCAACCAAGACATTTTCACATAATGAAGCAAATCATCAAAAAACAAGAATGATTCTAAACACTTTCTCTACAAAAAGAATGAAAGATACCAACATTTGATAGATCAAATAAGCAAAGATTAGCATCTAACAGGAAGCATGGGAGAAGTAGCATGTCTGATTGCTTTATCGTCGCCGCTTGCGAATTTGCATGATGTGTTTCATGTGTCTCAGTTGAGGAAGTACATTCCAGATTCGTCACATGTGATTTAGCTGGATGATGTACAAGTGAGAGGTAATTTGACTGTTGAGGCATTGTCAGTACGGATTGATAAACGAGAAGTGAAGCAACTGCGAGGTAAGGAGATTTCCTTGGTAAAGGTAGTTTTGGGATGACCAACGGGAGAAATTTGGACTTGGAAGCGTGAGATCAGATGAGGGAGTCGTATCCGACTCTGTTTCCTTGAGGTAATTTTCGAGGGCAAAAACTCTTTTAAGTGGGGGAGATTTGTAACACCCCAAATTTATTAGAATATTTATTAAATTTATTTAAATATGAATATTTGTATTTTTGGTGATTTTCGGTGGTTTGTATGAAATATTGAGAATTATGGATTTTGGGTTATTTATTTAAATAATACTATATAATATGAATATATTGGTATTATTATTAATTTAAATAAATATAAGTGAATTAATGGTGAAATGGACATTTGAGGAGGAGTTAGTGAGGGTGAAATTGGAAAGCCCATTTTAAGGCCCAAAGTTAGGTTTAACAAAAAGGAATTTTGAGGGAATTATGATTCATTCTTGTTAGACTGTGAAAAGGGAAGAAATAGAGGTCAGAGCTCTGAGGAAGAGGATTGAGGCAAAAGCTTTGCAAGGTTTCCAAGAATCAAGGAGAAAGGCTTAGAGTCGGCAATTAAGGTATGCAGAGTATTGCCTTCATTGTTTTCAATATGTGATTCAATGTGTTTAAAGCTGATTTAAAGGTTTAGGAATTTTTGAGTATTAGATTTTTGTTGCCTTTCTAGGGATGAGTTCAATGAGTTTGAGACATTTGAACTGATGGTCTGATAGGTTTGAGGCTGATTTGTGAGTAAGGTAAATTAGGCCTTCGTGACAAAAATCTGTTGTTGAGGTTTTAACCGTATAGGGTAATTGATTATGAGAACTCTAGTGAGTGTGGGGTATTTGTAATGATATGTGGGAATTTGAGACATAAACATGATACAGGATTGGCCTAATAAGTCGTAGATTTTGTGCCTTTATCGCCGTAATACCTTAGGAATGCTTTAAGGATGTTTTTAGGGCATTAGGGAAGGAAATCGTAGAGGTTTTTGGGCTGATTTTGGTGCTGGTGCATAACAGCGATTGGCTAAAATCGCGAGTTCGCACGACGAACATTCGCTCATACTCGAACAGCGAATTTCCTAGCGAATGTAACAGAGTTTCGCGAATTCTGATCTTGTGCAGTGATGTCTTGATGTTTTTATGTTGTGATTTATTTGATGAATTACCATGAGTATGAGTATGATTCTTCTGAGATTTGGTGTTGGTGCGTAACAGCGATTTGCTGTAATCGCGAGTTCACACGACAAACATTCGCCCCAGACTCACACGGCGAACTTGCCAGTGAACGTAGCAGAGTTTCACGAATTATGTTTTGGTTCAGTGATGACTTGATATTTTGGTGTTGTGATTTTCCTGATGAATTACCATAACTGTAACTGTGATTCCTATGTGATTAAATGAATGTATGATGAATTACTATGAGTATAGTTGTGATTTCTATGTGATTAATACATGACCGTATGATGATACCCATGAGTATAATTGTGATTCTTATGAGATTAATACATGATTGCATGATGAATCCCCATGAGGGACTGTGATGATTTGTGACATTGATTCCATGAGGTTTTGATGATTCTATGATGACATGATTATTATTATCATTATGATGAATGATGATGCACCTAATGAGTTTATTATGAGGATGATATTGACGTGTGCATCATGCATTCATATGCATTCCGGGATTCGGTCTAGGACCTTGACTCTTGTGGCTTCAGTCCCATTGTGCGTATGTGAGGTATTTTGTTGTGCTCCGGTTCTCGTGTAGAATCGATCCTACTGTTGTGGATCTATAGAGGGTTGATGGCCCAGTGTCCATCGAATTTTGTTGATTGGTACCACATGCATGAGTTTTGTTGCATTTGCATTTATGTGACCATTTGGTGTAATTTATAATGTTGTGGCCTTTGATGTTTCCTTGATGATTATGATGATGTTGGATATGAAAATGACGCTATTTTATATATTGATTCTTATATTGATTATTATGAATCGTTTTACTAACCCTTCCTGTTTGAATGTTGCCTCCACGTGGGTAACGTGCAGATGACCAGGTTTAGTCGTGGATGTCGTCGAGGACTTTTTTGAATTTTTTGGACCGTTGGCCATTGTGGTTGACTTAGAGGGTCTTACTCTGATAGTGTAACATCGGGTAGGGGTCCTTGAGTCAAACTATATTTTATTGAGTTTTTGTTATGTTGATTTCCTTACGGTACAAGAAAAACTTTGGATTTGCCTTTTTGAGTTCTGCTGCCATTTGAGCACTTTTGAGTAATTTTGAGAAAACCTGGTACTTACAGAGCATTGACCTTGATTTGATATTGAGAAATATGCATCATTTATTGATGATTTTATTGCGTTCAATATTTTACTCTATAAATTCGATTATTTTGCCATAATATTCGTGGGGTAGAAAAGGGTGTTACATCAAGCCACCCTAACAAGAGCTTATTCATGCTCTATAGGTCATTTTCATCATGCTTGAGGGGATAGGAAGTGACTTATTGCATCATAGTTGGTTGTTTGAAGAAAGGCAGCCACCATTTTTCTCTTTCTTCACTATTCATTTTTGCAACTTACAATAAACAATGATTTTCTTCAATTCTTGTGCCAAAATCGTGGAATTTAATTCTAAACACTTCTATTAGCATGTGAAGATCAGAAATAAGGCTTAAACCTTGATTAGAATTGATTTGGGAAGCTTTGGAATCAAGTCATCCATGCTGAATTGGTTTTGCAGCAGTGAGTTTTTGCCAACTTGTGAGCTTTGCTTCTCCCTAACCATGAGGAGTTATGGAATCCACTTGCATTTTTTATAAAGCCCTCATTAGGTACTACAACATTGATTTTTGAGTTAGGAATTCATTCCACTTGAAACTAGGTCAAAAACCCTTGTGAAAATGTTGAATTCTTGACTTACAAGTCAAGAAACCTCAAAATTTCTATGTGTTTTAAAATCCTTCACAACTTGATGGATTCATAACTCCAAATCCATTCATTTTTTACTCATGGGTCAGTATGCACTTTTTTAATTCTCCTTAATACCTTTCCAACAAGCTTTGAACCACTCCATTTGGATGTGTGGTTAGGATGTTATGACCATTTGAAGTTTGACCAAAATTAGGGTTTTTTCACTTACCCTTATTTCTTGACTTGCAAGTTATCTATCAATTCTTGATTAAATCTTCACAAAACTTCATAATAAAATGTGAAATAATGTTGGAATGAATTTTGAATTCAATTTGGGGTAAAAACCTTGTTGGTCAACGAGCTGACTTTTCTGATAGACGAACCGAACAATTGAAAATATTTGGATCGACTGTTGATGTTCTATGTTCCCTGAGGCCTTGAAACTTCTTGGGTAGACTTAATTGAGTCATATGAGCCTTCTGGACCATAATTCCCTCATTGGAAAACATTCTAAACCAAAAGTCAAACTATAGTTGACTTTTCCAACAAGAAACCCTGATAAGGGTTCTTGCACTGCACTGCTTTCATTCTTTTGGTTACAACATAAAACTGGACTCATTCTTGATCACATATGATATCCTTGATGATATAGAGACTTCTTATGTGGAGGATCAATCCAAAACCTTGACTGATCAATCCCTAGAAACCCTGATTTCTTGACTGTATGAAACCCTAATTCATCTGCATCTTGACAAAGACAAACTTGAAATAGGTTAAGGTTAAATAATCAATGTTGATGCTCCGAGAATGATGATGGAATCTAAGGGGGAAATTTGGGGTATGACAGTTGCCCCTATTTAAATATATTTACCAGATGGCAATGAGAGATAACAATCTCCATAGAATCATGGTGAAAGGTATTTAAATATAGCAAACCGAAAATTTTGTCCCTTAGATACGATGGTATGCAAAAGGACAAATGCTGAAATGTGATGAATTCTAAAGATGATGCTTCATGATGCTGGAGTGCAAGAAAATGCTGACACGCGAGCAAAGGAAAAAAAAAGGGCAGAAACAACGAGTAACCACTCACTGGGGAACAGACACACTAGGAAGAGATCCGAAGTGAAACCAATCAATAGTTCTGACATGACTAATGATGGTATTCCAAGGGGATCCTCCACACAGGAGACACAAACTCCACCGGGGAAGATAAATCTTCATTTGGGAAAAGGCTAATCTCCACTGGGGAAATGCATCAAGGGAGACAAGGTTAAGAAGCCACACAGGGGAGACAAAAGTCAAAAGACTCGGACTTCGACTGGGGGAGCAAAAAACTAGAGACACGGTCCTTATTAGGGGACAAACCAATGGGGACTTTCCTTGCGACGAAGAGTTCAAAAGGGATCTTCAGGAAAGGACTAGAAATAAGACCAGACTCACCGAGGATGCTAGTGACGACTAGACCTCCGAGACCTGTCGGGGATAGCCAGGGATTCACTGAAGAGATATCGCTGACAACCAATAAGAAAACATAGCATAGCTGGATGAAAAATTGCCAATAACAATTGGACTTTAAATAATGCCATTAACCACTGGACTTTCTGGGGAGTGCTAGTAACGACTAGATCTCAAGGGGATATGGTGACAACTAAATCAAAGATTCCAATAACGATTAGATTTTGGAAAGATACCAGTAACAACTAGTCTTCAGCCAAGTTGATCAACAAATGGAACACCAACTGGGAGATTAATTCGGGTAAACGATAGATCTCAAGGATAAGCTGTAATATTAGTAACTACCAACTAGCAGTATCAGATGGGGGCTAGTGACCGACCTATTGCTAGTTACGACTAGGCTTCTTAGGGGAATCTGGTGACAACCAGACAAGCAGAATTAACAGGGAGTTGGTAACAACTAGACTTCATGGGGGATCCAAAGAAAAAAAGGGTCTTCCTTGGGGATTGAATCAGAAACAGAGGATTTCCTTATAGTGAAGAGTTCAAACGGGATCTTTAAGAAACAACTGGAGGTGAGACTGGATTCACTGAGGACGCTAGTAACTACCAGGTCTCCGGGACTCTACTGGGGATATCTACGGATATTGGTTACAACCAAACATCTTAAGCTTCACCGGGGATATCGGTAACACCTCACCATCCTAACATTAGATATAGGTGAACATTTCCAATAATCAACAGGCTTTAAATGATACTAGTGACGACTAGACTTCCAAGTAAGAATGGTGAAACCCAAACAGTGGCACCAATAACTATTGGATTCAAACAATGCCAGTAACCACTGGACTTGACTAGGGAAGTCGGTAATGAACGAGCCGCATACCAATAGCAATTGGATTTAGAAAGATGCTAGTAACTACTGGACTTGTTCTGGGAAAAATTGGTGACAAACAAATTAAAATACCAATAACAATTGGATTTATCAAGCAATGACAGTAACTACTGGACTTAGCTGGGGAAATCGGTAACAACCGAGCCTCATACCAATAGCAATTAGATTTATCAAGCAATGCTAATAACTACTGGACTTAGCTAGGGAAATCGGTAACAACTGAGCCTCATACCGATAACAATTGGATTTATCAAGCAATGCCAGTAACTACTGGACTTAGCTGGGGAAATCGGTAACAACCAAGCTTCATACCAATAACAATTGGATTTATCAAGCAATGCCAGTAACTACTGGACTTAACTTGGGAGATAGGTAACTAGCATATCTTGTACCAATAACAATTAGATTTTGAAAACATAGTAGCTACTATGTCTCAACAGAGTCGGTTGACTAACGGAACGTCGGCTGGGGTTAGACTCAAGTAAACATTGGGTCTTAAAAACAAATTGCGGTATTAGTAACAACTAATATCTTGGTAAACACCAATAAGCAGTATCATATATTGCTAGTTACAACTATACTTTTTGGAGATATAAGCATTTATCACAATAATACTTACTCCAGATAACTTGACATGTTGAGGTAACAACCAAATCGGATATACTAATAACAATTGGATTCACATAAAGCCAGTCAAAACATTAATGTACTTTGAGGGAGTTAGTGACGGCTAAACTTCATGGGGAAGAATTGGTGACTACCAAATAGCTAAGAATGACTTGAGGAGCTAGTAACAAATAGCCTCACAAGGTGATACTGGTAACTACCAGACAACAATCATCAATGATAATTGGATTCTCTGTTGGAAATTGCTAGTTACAACTAGACTTCACAGGGGAATCTGGAGACGACCAGACAAGCCAAAACAATAGGGGGTTTAGTAACAACTAGACCATAGAGGAAAATTGGCAACAATCAAAGGTTAAAAAATGATAGTAACAACTAATCTAGAAAGGTCTGGTGACAACCAAAGATCTTTAAAGGGGAGCCAAGTGAATCTGCAGGAGACAAAGGTGGACGACAGCCACAATAGACGTCAAACACTGCCAGTTACAACTGGACTTAGAAAAGAAAACAACAAACAATAAAATGCAACCCGAAAGATATGCTAAATGTGAATGCTATGATATGATGCAAATGTTCAAAGACGCGCAAGGACCGACTCTAACGAGAGACACGGAGACAGTAGACTCAGAGGGGAAGACATATCATAATCTACTCTGCTGGGGAAACAAGTGTCACACTGAATCCAGGGAAACAAGGTGTCCTTGACAACACACAGAGGTCAAACCTATTCACTTTGCTGGGGACAGTATGAGGCTTAGGTAAGCCAGCTAACAGCACAAACCTCTTTAGAGATTCAAAGCTCCTACTCTGAGGATGGGTCTTCAAAACTTCCATCAGGTGAGGAGTATCAGGGAACTTGCAAAGGTTAAATAACACCAAAGAAGGATAAGCTTCTCAAGAGATACTGCCACTTATCGCCATATAAAAACAAGCTTTTCAAAGAAACTGTCACTTGTTGTCGGGTATAAATTCCAAGGAGATGTTGTTACAAGAACATTACTGGAGAATGTCTTATGTCTTCAATGAGGATCTATAATAGATTCTCCCTGCGAGACACGATGCAATATAAATGCACACTCAAACTAGGTTCGGCGACCTAATCAATTTCAAAAGCAACATTTCCAAGGACCAAAGTTCAATCTAGGAACAAGCCAAAAAGAAACGGTCAAACGAGACTCTACTCGTTGAGTAATGATCTCAAATGGGGGTTTATCATATCCAAACAAGGGAAATACAACTGAAGCAACCATCACCCACGAGAATCAAACTCTATGGGGAATTCAAAAGGATGGGCACTTTTATGCTTAAGGGCTAACAACTCTATTGGAGAGAAACAACAAACCCAGTCATTTGGGGAATAAACACAGCTCAAAGTGAACAAAATAGGTAAACACCACAAAAGTAGCAAAAATGCTCAGATGTCATGCATATGTATGAATGCATGTATGCCATGTTTATGCTGACAAAACAGACAAGGGGAAGCAGAACTGAATACGAAATAAACATCTTGACAAGGATACCCAGCCAGCCTCACCAAATTACTATGATGAACATGCAGAACCAACAGTTCTACTTCAAGGTTACATCCTTCTCTGGGGGAAAAGAGTATTCCACTCGGAGCATAACATCATAACTTCACTAGGATTGCCATCATGAGCCTGATTTCCTTGTTGAAAGAGGAAGATCCATGGTGAATTGCCAAGGTCAACTGAAGTAACAACTTACTGGGGAGTTGGCAGAAGACTTCACAAGAACAATGTAGTTATGCACTCTAGCTTGCATAATGATTATCATCAAGTCTCATTTGCCCTAGATCACATGGTTTACGAATAGAAATTATCAAGAGGATTTTACAAAAGAATTGGCATACAAGATGTCTCAATGTCTTTAAACTCTTGGAGAGATTCAACAAATCTCGGCGTAACTGCCTCAATTTAACAAAACCCTCAAACTTGTTTATCTGACTCTGGGAATAAAAATATGGGAAACAAACTTGCCCCTGCTTGCTGGTTGATTTGTGAAGGAGATGCTCCAGATAGAGATTTGTCTAATTTCAAACCGGTTGCTCCTAATTAACTGGATTTCGAGAGGTTTATCAATTCTTGATCTGATTGCCCCAGATTATCTGAATCTTTGAGTGGTTTGACTTTAAAGGATTTGGGAAACAACTTGCTATAAGATGACCTCAAGATGGTGTGCCCCAATATTCTGAACTTTGAAGAGCTCTGCCCCTGATTTCTCAACTGTTGGAAATCTTGATTAAAAAATCCTTCAAATTGGTTACCCCAGGCCGAGCTTTCTTTACCTAGTCAAATTCCCTAGCTAACTACATTCGTTGGGATTCCTTTGATATCGAATTGTCTTGCAAATAGTATTGTTCTTTAAAAATTGGCAATTTTAATGCAACATTCATGCAAGCTTTTGAAATCAAAATTTATTGGTAAAACAAACACAATGGAGTGATTCAAAGATCAAAAACAAAGTGAATCTAGACAATTACATAATGACAGATGAAGTGATCAACACAAAAAAATAGAAAAGATCATTAGGAGTCGGGTTATCCAACCTTGTTGTAGCATACTTCCAAAACAACCTTACCTTAATTAGGTCTTTTAAGGGTTGTAACGTGGCTTAGTTCATGGCACATGAAACAAAGGATAAAGGCTCAAAGTTTGTTTGTCCCCACCTAATCTTCATAATAAACTTCAATCCTATGCTCAGTTAACTCAGGTTATACATTCAGGTTCCCATAGGCTAGGAATTGAAATGATGACAGTTGGTGATGGTTCAAACACTTAGGGCAGTCACTACTTTCTTACAACGTTTGGTTGTGTTAATTGAGGACTTTCAGAGTGAGAGCTTTAATGTCATCCTCTTTTTGGTTCTCATACAAGCCTTTTTTGTATAAGGAAAAGTCATGAGCTTCCCATCTTTCTTAGCTTTTTCCTTGAAAGGGACTCAGCTCATTCTTCGAGTAAGGATTTCTTAACGACCATTCCTTATTTATCACTTTGGGAGCAACTTGTACACTATTTGTTCACTTGATTTAAGAGAGCTTATGGGTGTCTTCCATTAAGCACTTGTATTCGAATGTATAACCAAGTTAAATTGAAAACTACCCTGCCCCAGGTTTAAGATTTAAGGGTTTTTCAATTCTAAAAGAAAACAACTACTTTTAGGCTCAAAGAGGTTAACAAGGGATTACCTTCCTTATTTCTCCAGTGTTTGGGGATTTGAAACAATGCCTCACATTATCAGCAAAGTTTAATTGAAAGCATACCAACAATAGTTATGGATATAAAGTTTTCGTCATCCTCCCCAATCTTTGCTTGAACAACAACATTTTGATAGAGATAAGTGGATGGAAAAAGGATAAATATTTTTTCTTTTTATGACAATAAAAGACAATGAGTGGATACAAATGGATTGAATCAAAAGATGCATAAACATTTCATTAATCTTGCCAATTCAAAAAACAATGATGCTTACAAGCAAATACAAATGCAAAGAAAGTACGACAGGAAGTGCTGAAATAGCCAAAAGATTGCCAACTTTAGGGAATTGTCAAGTGTCTAAAAAGGGGTCATTTCTTTGACGATCAGGATCTTGCTTTTGATCAACTCATGCACGTGACTTGTTCCTTGTGGTATAAAACCTTAAAATGCCTCGTAGGTTCTTTACCCTTATTGTCATCCGGCTCGGAAATCAGGATATCAACATCTGGCCTTCCTCCTTGGGGTGCTAGTGACTCTATCACATCTTGCAACCTGAGCTTGAAACTCTTACACTCTTCTACAAGATGCCCCATTGTCTCAGTACAATATCCACATTCAACCTCTGGATGGTCTTCTTCAAAGATTAAGCTCTTGTTGTGGATCAATTTTTATATTGATGCTTCTAATGCAGAACAAGTATCCAAATTGTGTCCTCCAGACCCTTTATGGAATTAACATGTTGCATTTGTATCAGGATTGTACCATGGATATGATGTGGGCACAAATGTGAAAGGAGTTATCAATGAGTTCTGGATTAGTAGCAGGTAGAGCTTACTAAGCGGTGCAGGAATCCGTTCATCGTGAGCCTTGTTCCTTTTGTTCTGATTCTGCCTCTTGTTTTGTCCCTGCCTCTTATTTCAATTTCGGCGACCTTGAAGAGGAATAGCCAATGGTTGTTAATATGCCAACTTGGTATTCAAAGGCTGATGATGACATCTTGAGGGATAACCAAATGCTGGTAAATAGAGAGTATCCATATGGGTTTGCCATCGACTTGGGGTAACACCGGCTAGATGAGGAGTGATGACTTCCTTGGTTATCACAAAGTGAGGGTGACATTTCGGTGCAGGACCAAATGTTGGTTGATATGAAGTCTCCTCATAGAAGTATCCCTGCTGTGGAGATGGTGAAGTGATATTTTCTCTGGATACAATAGGGTAAGAGTGCCCAATTTTCTTCATCAAGTTTTGCAAAGTCTCCAAGACCCAGTTCATCTGACCTTTGAGAACTATAATCTCCTCTTTCAGGGTTTTTTGGCCCTTTAAAAGCTCATTCATTGTCGCCATTTGTCCTGAATGTGTGCTAGGTATCTGCTTGTGATATAGAAAGAAGAAGATGAGACTCAAGTCTGAGAAATGCAAATGCAATGAAAATGTGACGACATGCTCATGTAATGTAAATGCAAGCCAAATGGTTTCAAGGAACTCAAAAACAAATTGCAATCATTTTTGGAAAAACTGAAAAGTTTTGCCTCAAAATCCATGATCTCTAGGTTTCGTAAAAAGAAAATGATTGAGTTTTAAAAAACCAGTGCAACAAAATGAGATGCTATGATGATATGATGCACACATAGCATACACATACAAATTCTAACAAGCAAAGGCTCTAGGTTTGGGGTCACAAGCATGAAGCCAGGGTATACCCTCCCAGAGAACATGTACTAAGGTTTTCATTGTATCTGTAAATCGGGTTCTATCAAAAGTGCCTAGAGTCATAGGTAAATCCCTCGGATATTATCAATCAACATGACTACTCACGTGGGTCAAAAATATTCTCGGGATAGACTCGTCTGAGTGTAGCATCGCGTAACAACTATTTTGGGACTACTCCCTTATAGTTTCTGCACTACGTTCTAAAAAGGCCAAGTGGGGTAAGTGGGTAACTAAAGGTCCTCGGTTTCACGGACTCTCATATCGAAACAACTAATGAGGTGCATGACTACTCATACATCATCAATCATATCAAGGAGGTCTCAACTAAGCGTGATTACATCATATGTAAAACTTGTTAGGACTACTCCCAACAGTCAACTATTGATCATATCACATCCTATCATATGTGCACTCAAGTCCAGGTTAGGACTTATTCCACCACTCATGATACCCGATGTTCACAGCATACAATACAAATATATTCACAAATATACATGTAAGCAAGTATTCATACAATCACACAAAATAGGCTAAACCCTCAAGTTAAGGTTTAACTCCCAAGTGAAGTCGCCATTTATGTTGTGGTGAGAATCGTGATGTCAAGCTATTGGTTAAATTGAATATTAATTCATTATATTTACAACCGAACTTTGATTTATCCAAAGTAAAGTTTAAAGAAAGAAAGACCTTTTGCGCGATGTAAAAACAACGCTAAGAGATTCGGGGATCGGGGGTTGGTTATGCTTAGGGTAGGTATTTCACATCCTAAACATCTGTAGTATCCTACAAGAACCTTTTGTGTGTTTGTATGTTATACTACTTGCTATGATTTGGGATCAAGTTTGAGGTTTTGAGGTAAAGACCTAGGGTTGATGTTTCTAAGCTTGCTCGCGAAGATATCGCATCTTCTGCCTACGTATCCTAACTAGTATAGAATTAGAGCAATCGTAGTTCACCTTACTAAGGATGGATGAACACTTGATTATGATCAAGGTTCAAAGGGGAACAAACATAAAAAATTCTTGTATAGAGTTTAACAAAACTCTCTATTCAAAATTATGCACTCAAAGGGATTGGCTTTGACAAAATCCAGAAGGGGAGTAAGTAATCATGACAATGATCCTTACATAGAGTTGACAAACTCTAACCTAGGGTTCTAGTTGAAGAACACTCCTAGTAAAGGTGGGTATTTTAGAATTAAGCAAATTCTAATGGCTAGCAGGTTCTGACTTAATTAAGCTAGAGTTCAAAATGACTTAACAAAGTCAAAGGGAGGGTAATGAGCTATCTATGACCCTGGGGGTCAATGGAGAAACTTTCCTTTGGAATAGGAGGCAGATGAGGCAAATGGATGAGAACTAACAAGTTCCATCAATTGGGGAAGGCTTAACAAAGTTAAACAAATAAGAACATGTAACAAAATATGAACAATAGTCATGATCAACATAAAGACATAGAGGTAACAACCATCAATGCAAGTAAAAAAAAACATGTGTAACAACAACAAGTTCATCTGTAACATTCAAACAAAATTGATGCAAACAAGTTACAAATTGAAGCAATCATGTTATAAGGATCAAATGTAACAACATAAGACCATCTAAACATGTGTTGATGACAATCAAACAAGCAAGAATAACAAGAAATGTTACAACAGTTCAAGTATTTGTTCATGGATTCATGGGGAAAGTAAGCAAGTTTCATGGTAACAACTAAGTCAAAAATCAAACCCTAGAATCTTATGGTTCTAAAAAGACTCATAAAAAAGTAGAATGAGGCATGAAAAACATATTCAAGAGGTTACAACATCAAGAATCATGGTAAAGGTCACAGATGAAGTTCAACAAACCATTTTCACATGTATGCATTCACAAAAGAAAGCATGAACATAGAAAGGAAATGAATCAAACAAATTTGAACATTTAAACATTTTAAAAAACATATATGAATCATACAAGACATATCTCACAAGAAAAATCAAGTTACATGTTGAAAAAGTTCATGAACACCATGGAAAACCCTAAAAAATACATGTTATTCAAGAGGACCAAAGTATTTCTATGATAACAATCCTTGAATTATTTATTCACTCAATGAAAATACACATTTTAAGGAGTAGTTTTCAAAAATAATGGCATCCATAGCATAAAAAATGAGCAAGTTATGATCATGGCAAGTTGGTGCACCAAAGGGGCAAAACTAGGTCAAGGGAAGGTAAGGCAACTTTAGGTCATTTGCATGAAGAATTGGAACTCAGTCAAAACTTAACCAAAGGAGGTGAAAAAAAGTGAAAATTGTTTATTTTTGAACAAAAAATTCAATGGTACCATTTTTTTCCATACCATGAACCCACAAGAAAACACGATAGCATCAATGGTAAGGCAAGTTTGGTGACAACGAAATGCAAGAACATGTGAACAGCATTGTGTAGTGGTGTGCTTTGTGAAACAAGTGTACAAACATCACATATGCATCATGTATAGAGGTTAGCACAAGAGAAATCAAGAAATTCATAAGTAGTTTGGCAGATTAGAATCAAAATGCAAAATGGGGCAAGTTTGGACCTAGTTTGTTACCTGAAAATTGACAGTCCAAAAACAACATATTTTTCTGCAAGAAATGGTTCATACATGACACATAAAATACATAAGACATGTATAAACAGTATTCAATACAAAATCATGGATAGAACTCAAGGTGGCGTGAGAAATGCAAGTTATAGGCTTACCTCTTGTAGCCTCGTGTTGCAAACTTGGGAAGCAAGAAAACCAGAGATCCTACAAGATCCTTAATGGTCTATAAATTCTCCAAGGATGATGAGAAGATGCTCCAAATTACCTCCAAGCAAGCTAGTGGGCAGAATGCCTTGATAGTGAAGAAAACACCAAAAAAATCCAAAGATTTCCAAAGCAAACTTGCTCCAATATTGTTAAATAAGTGTGAATCACTTATGGTAAGATTTTACATGTCAAATGTAAAGTGTGAGTGGTCTTGGAACTCAAGGAAATGCAATGGTTTGAAGGGTGCTCTTCAAAATGCAGAAAAGTCAACAAATGAGCTTTTGAAGGTTGACTTTTGGCTTGGATGTTTTTCTGGCTAAAGTGAGATCCTGGAAACCTCTAACATATCATTTGTGAAGTGTTTGGAGTGTTGTTTGAGTTGGAGGATGTTTGGAAAAGGTTTTGGAAGTGAAAATGCAAAACAAATTTTGAAGTGTTTTGAAACTTGGTTCAATCTTGCAAGAACTTGGTGATTAAGTGAGGAAGAGGGTTCTATCTAGTTTCTAGCAATGAACTGGTGTTCCTTTGATTTGAGAATGACGCTCTATTTATAGCAAGAGGTCTTGAAGAAGAGGCATGGGCAGATTGACTCAAAATGCCAATTTTGGCCTTGTAACCTTGAAATCTTTGTGTCAACCAATGTAATCTTGCGTTTATGGCCTCAAGCCACCCTAAAAAGAGCTTCTCCATTCCCTATAGGTCATTTTCATCATGATTGAGGGGATAAGAAGTGACTGATTGCATCATAGTTGGTGGTTGGAAGAAAGGTAGCCACCATTTTTCTCTTTCTTCACTATTTATTTTTGCAACTTGCATTAAACAATGATTTTCTTCAATTCTTGTGCCAAATTCGTGGAATTTAATTCTAAACACTTCCATTAGCATGTGAAGATCAGAAATAAGGCTTAAACCTTGATTAGAATTGATTTAGGAAGCTTTGGAATCAAGTCATCCATGCTGAATTGGTTTTGCAGTAGTGAGTTTTTGCCAACATGTGAGCTTTGGTTCTTTCTAACCATGAGAAGTTATGGAACCCATTTGTACTTTTTAGAAAGATCTCATTAGGTACTACAACATTTCTGTTCAAGTTTGGAATTCATTCCACTTGAAATTAGGTCAAAAACTCTTGTGAAGTGTTGAATTCTTGACTTACAAGTCAAGAAACCTCAAAAATTCCAAGTGTTTTAAAATCCTTCACAACTTGATGGATTTATAATTCCAAATCCATTCATTTTTTACTCATGTGTAAGTTGGACACTTTTGTAAGGCTCCTTAAGACCTTTCCAATAAGCTTTGAACCACTCCATTGGATGTGTGGTTAGGAAGTTATGACCATTTGAAGTTTGACCAAAATTAGGGTTTTTTTACTTACCCTTGTTTTTTGATTTGCAAGTTATCTATCAATTATTGATTAAATCTTCACCAAAATTCATAATTAAATGTGAAATAATGTTGGAAACAATTTTGACTTCAATTTGGGGTAAAAACCTTGTTGATCTGAGTTGACTTTTCTAATAGACGAACCGAACAATTGAAATTTCTGGATCGACTGTTGATGTTTTGGGTTCTCTGAGGCCTTTAAACTTCTTGGGTAGACTTGATTGGGTCATATTAGCCTTATGGACCATAATTCCCTCATTGGAAAACCTTCTATATCAAAATTCAAACTACAGTAGACTTTTCCAACAAGAAACCCTGATTAGGGTTCTTGCACTACACTGCTTTCATTCTTTTGGTGATAACCTCAAACTGGACTCTTTCTTGATCATATATGATATCCTTGATGATATAGAGACTTATTATATGGATGATAAATCCAAAACCTTGATTGATCAATCCCTACAAATCCTGATTTCTGGACTGTATGAAACCTTAATTCATCTACATCTTGACAAAGACAAACTTGAAATAGGTTAAGGTTAAATAATCAATGTTGATGCTCATAGAATGATGATGGAATCTAAGGGGGAAAATTTGGGGTATGATAATGGTCACATGCACACAGTTCACAAAAATAATTTTGATTATGCTTATAAAACATTTCTTGTCTTTCTTTAAATTCTTGTGGAAGTTTGGGTAGTTCCTTTTATAGTTTCTCCACAATCGCATCAGCAATTTTTTTTGCAAGCATTATATTATTTAAATTCAGTTTTATCATTCATGGTATTATTTAACTAGTGCCTCAAATGTAATGGCCTTTGTGGTCACTAAGGGTCATTCTTTCAATGACAACAACTACGTCTTCAGCTCTTTTAGTCATTAATGAACCACCTATCATGACGTCTAGCAACAACTAATAATTAATTTCTAAAAATTTGGACATGGGTCCATTCAACAAAAGGAACTATACTTTTCTCTCGCATCAACTCGAAAACAAGCTAGAAGTAACGAGAGGTAGAAAATATACAAAAGTCACAAAAACTTAAATTATAATAATTACAAATAAGTTAAAATATTAAAATTCCCTGACAACGGCGCCATTTTTTTGGTTTCCTTTTGTGGTATTTAAAATAGAAAACATTGTAGCAGTTGTGTAAAAAAATTATAATATAGTGATTAAAATTATCGAATCCACAAGGAAAGAGAAATAGAACATATTTGCAATTATTACACTTTTAAGTATAAAAAAAATTGCGAAATTTGTTTTCTCTTCATAAAAAGAAACAAAAAATAGAATATTATAAATAACAATGATAGAGAGTGTTGGGGTTAGATGTTGAAATTTTTATTCTAATTTCATGCATATAAGATGACAAATTATGCTCGTTTTGACCTTTAATGCATATTATCACGTTTTTCTCAACAACATTATCCATGTCTAAAATAACATTGTGATATCATTCATATTTTTTTATTGGCAATTTGATATTTTAATAATGCAAAAGCATTATACTTCAACAATATATTTGAATACCACGTCAAGATCTATCTCTATATTATACCACATGATAGATGATTCTTTAGGTATAAACCTTCTCGACGTCAACTAGATTTGCATATCATGTTATAAATAAGTGTATCTTTCAAGGCATAACCACGAGTTATCCTTTGTCGACCTATGAGATGCGCTGGATACCTCATAGGTCCATAAGCATAAGTTGATATAACAAGCATTAATAATAAAATGAAAAGATTAAATATGTTTTATATATTAGTCTAGACATAACACCATGATTACATTAAGTACATAAAATACATAATAATATACATACTTAACCCTAACAAGAGAAAACTACACATGATGGCGGTATTTGGATAGAATGTGTGAAGATAAACCTTCCTTTTTACCATCTGATATTCCTAGATTGGTTCCTTTGACATATCTTTGGTATTTTTACGCTACGGAGGTTGCGGGTTGCAACAGTGGACTTGAACTTCCAGTATGGTGAGAGAGGGGCTGACCTGCAAGGTTAGCAATCTGATGCTCAAGTCAGTATGTGAGTAAGATAAGTGAATGAAGTTTGAATTTAAATTATACCTATAAAATAGTATGATTCCTCTTTATATAGTAGAGTAATTATAACGAATTACTGACCTCCAGGAATAAAATGCAAGCAGTTATTGGATGGATCCTAGACTCGGATCGCTTGGCCTCTAACCCAAGATAATGATCCTACTCTATGAGCAAATTGGTGGATTCTTGCATTTTCTGGACCTTCTGAATAACCCAAAATAGTGTCCCCCTAAGCCCTTGCCTCTACTTTGTAGTGTTAGGGCATTATTATATCCTGTTGGCCATATCCTGACTTGAGTTGAAATCCAAGAGGTGATGTTGATATCATTGGGAAGTCGTGCCTAAAATATGTCACATGCTTCAGATGTCTTTCGTAGGATCTAACATAATGATTTTTAGCAACTATAGTACTTTAGTGTTTTTCTGAGGCGATATTGACTGTTGATAGTGCCTATTATTTTTTGTTTGATAACATACTGCGTAATCTTTGTGAAGTCAATTAGAAAATTTCTTAAGGCATCACTTTTTTCCTTTATCATTTGTATTTCCACAATATATATATTTTATTAATCTATGGAATTAATGCCCTCCCTGAGTCAAAAATTGAAAGAGGATACTTATGTATCTTAAGTTGATCTCGTCATTTCAATAACTGCCTCTTTGTTTGCTTGTGAAGGTATTCTCAAATGGGTTTTCCTGGACGTGGGTCCTTTTTCAGACTAGGGTGTATTGATCCCATAGGAAGATAAAAGGATTTTTAGTGAGTATTGTGGGTGCTCTATTAATTTTTATGAGTGCATTTT
The DNA here is from genome assembly GCA_963859935.3 of Lathyrus sativus. NCBI lineage: Eukaryota > Viridiplantae > Streptophyta > Magnoliopsida > Fabales > Fabaceae > Lathyrus > Lathyrus sativus. Next base: position 50,984,882 of record OZ012735.1, on the reverse strand, counting down.
CTCGATCTTGGGTCTCTTCCTGCCTTTCAATAGTTTCAAAATAGAGGGTTTGAACCATCTGATGATTTCCCCCTCGTAACTAAAGCATGTGATTTGGGCCTATTAAATTTTTTTAGTACTTGTGTGACTATCGGGGAGGAAAGCCATCTTTGTCACTTTTCTTCCACCTTTACAAGGTACGATTTATCTCGGTGAATCGTGCATAGGGCCAAGGCTTGATTTCATCAGCGCATGTTACCCGTTATTTTAAAACATTTTCCGATTGCATGAAGCATTTTGAAGATCAATTCTTTTTTTATACCCCTCACAATTAAGAGGCCTATGCAAAGGTATGTGCCATAAGGACTAGAGGAGGAAATTGATGCACAGGTTTTTTTTGTAAGTCTTGAAACCAGGGTCATTTCTTACTAGGGAACAGGTTGTATGTCTAGAAGGAGAATGTCATGTCTCAAGAGGCTCTTTACCTAAAAAGAAGGTCAGTCACCTTTTTCAAAGAGTTGGGTTATGTCGGGGGCATTGTCCCTTGAGATGAAGCCTCAAATAAATTCTTAAAACGGCTTATTGAAACCCTCTTATTAATGGATGTTTATACCAAGGAAGATAGGAATGTCATCTTTGGTAAGCTTTATATTTCCCTACCTTCTTACACAATTCAATCAACATACATTAAAGGGTTCTCATCTGTCAAAACATGAATTCAAAGCATCTTGCAAGATCAAAACAGATGGCACATGAATTGAAAGCATAAAACAGAAACTGGCAGCAACTTGTACTTATCAAAACAAGACTTTCATGATAAATTCTACATACACACACAACCCATACCAAGGCAAATTGATCTCAACACAAACCATACAAAACATGATTAAAAGGTTGAGCATAGATCAAACATCATGACAGCAAGTCCATGGTTATCAAAACAGCATGCATACACATCAAGATAATTTGGCCTTAAACAAACTAAACATGATGACTGGTATAGCAATCATATAAATAGAAGCAGCATCAAACACCTCAAATAATTCATGCCTTGCAATGGAGGTTACAACACCATAGTAATGGATACAAGCAAGCCTAGCATTAAAACTTAGTTCTAGCATGTTAATCAAACAACATGTTCTGGTTCACAGCAGATCAAGACAAGCAAGATTGGCAAAGTTTTAAAACAAAGCATGGCAGCATGGCATGTGGTTCAAATAGGACAGTCATGACAGCAACATAGGACCCTAACATGACAATGCTTGTGCAATCACCAATTAACCTTAATGCTCCTAATGCACACAACAAACTTGCAAGTATGACAGAGGCTTATCTTAACAATAGTATCATGATAGTTTGGTTTACAACAAAATGAACATGCCATATTGATGCAAGTATTCAAAATATGGACCAATGAGGCTTACAAGCAGAATCAAGACAGAATGCAAACATGGTTTACAAAGCACCAAGACATACACATAGGTTGATTCTCATACATATCAAAAACATGAATTAAGCACAAATTGCAAGAAAGGCTTAACAATGAGATGGCAGCACAGGAAGTGAAAACAGAACTGGCAGCAAACTTGACAAAGTTGGAAACCAAGCAGTTATGACAGCAATAGATGCTAGCATAGTCAACAGATAATCCTAATGTTATATGCACATGACAATTAGCAATTCAAATCACTTAGAGTTAAGGCAGTTTGGAATCACAACAGAAAACATGGTATCTTGATGCAAACAATCACAACAATGATCAAAGGATGCTTACAAGCAATTTTAAAACAGAATGCATATAATGCTCTCAAAACATTAATACAATGCATATAGGTTCAGGCACAGTTAGCAAATGCAAGCAAGACACGGACAAATCATGATTCCCACACAGCCCTACTATAATGTCAAGTTGAAAACAGTCAGGTTCAAAGAATATCACACTTTCATGTTAGCAAACATAGGTCATTCACCATCAGCAGTTCAAACCAACCATAAATATATGCTTAACATGACAAGGGTAAAGATCAAGTTTCAAGGAAAAACATCTCATGACAGTCACAAACATTAAGACAGCCAAAAATGGTATTGGTCATCAACATCACATGAGTCATCCCAAATCCAACGGCACCAAACAACTTACAAGCATACTCCAAATGTGTCATAAACCAGGTTTGAGCACAAAAATGATTCAAAAGTAAACTAGAAATGAAAATGACCTATGAGTTGCAAAATGCACATGATTTGAACAAGGCAAGAACAGAAATGCTGCAGATCACGCATAGATAGTTTCCAACAATACAAACATCACATAAACACCTATATGAGGGTTTCTAACCAACAAACAGATCAAGGCCTAAAGGAATGTTGCTGCAACAGAAACATCATCATCATTCACAAAGTAGACAAAATCAAAACAGCATTAAGACATAACAGTTGCAACTTGTCCTTCATATGACATACATGACATAAAATGGCACTTAAGAGAGTCTCAATGTTCAACACATAGCAGCACAACATGGTATAATGATTATGAAAGCAATATACATTAATGAGCAAGACAAACAAAATGGGACAGATTCATACATAAACTACATTGTATTCAAAACACATTGTAACCACTAATGCATATCAAACACATTCATGGCAGTTTAAAGAAGGATAGTGACTACCAACCTCTTGTAGACCTCCAGGAAAGTTTGTGCAGTATGGAAAATCTTGAAGCCTCCAAATAAAATCCAATCCAATGCCTTGATGAAGATGACAGCCTTTCTTGCACTTGAAGTAAACAAGTGAACCTTTAGGACAGAACTTGAAACAAGTGATGATGATGGTTTTTTAGGTTATGGACAGTTGATACATCATAAACCAAGGGTGTTTGGAGGCTTACAATGATCAAAACAGGCCTGGTTAGTGTTTTGACAGATTTTGTATGTGAAGTCAAACTTTGCTTGGTTGAAAGTTGACTTTTGGGAAAATGAGGGTTTTGACTGGTTTAAGAGTTTGAACACCTCCCACACATTATTTGTGGATTGTGTGGATGGTTTGTGGTGGTTTTGGAAGCTGTTTTGCTCAAGACAAATTTTTGAGGTATTTTGGATGGTTTCCTTCACTTGTAAGAAAATGCAAAGTAGGATGAGAGCAAAGGTTTTTTCTTGGGTTTTAGAGTGCTCTGGTGTACCTTTCCACATAGATTAAACCTCTATTTATAGGCAAGAGAAGGTTTGGGACAGATTTGTCTTTTGCATTTTGGAGGGATTTTTATAAAGTGCAAATTTGTTCAAGATTGTGGACAGCTGCAAACCCAATCTTTTGGATCTAGTTTATGCATAAATCAAGTGGCATGAATGACAAAGAAGTGACTGAAGTATGGCTAGGGAGTAGGATAACTGCATCTGCAAGACTTTCTTCCATAAAGTTTCTCTTTCCTCATTTCTTCCATTAAAATAATGCAACTTGCTTATCTCTTGCCAAGTCCATCAATCCTCTTGATTTTTTGCATTTCTTCACATCACACTCTCTAAATAACAGATAGAAACATAATCCAATGGTTGAGAATAGCTCAAGTGATCAAAAGGTGAGTTTGTGAAAATGTGAAAATGTTAAACTCAAGTGTTAAAACCTCAACTTGCTGGATTCATAACTATCAACTCATAAGGGCTATGGAGGAGTTCTAGTACATTTTGGAAAGCATTCATGTATCTCTACAACTTTCATGTTTTCATGATCTTCATATTCCAAATGGAACTAGGTCAAAAATCCACTCAAAGTTGCTAAAAAACATGCCTAAAAAGACCAATAACTTAGAATTTTCTAATTTATTTTTCCCTCTTGTAATGAATTTGGCCATAACTCCAAATGTATGCATTTTATGCTCATGGACCACTGTGGGACTTTTGTAGGACTTGTCAAGAGCTTTCTAATAAGCTTTGAACCAACTCAATTGGATGTGTGGTTAGGGAGTTATAGTCTTACCCCTTTCAAAACCCCAATTTCCCGATTTCTCTATTACTCCTCAACCCTTGATCCAATGGTCATGAAATTTCATGGATAAGTTCAATATGCCATTAGGAACATTTTCTATTCACACTTTGAGGTCAAATTCCTTATGATTGCAGAGTTGACTTTTCGGTCAATCGAACGATCGATTGATGGCTACCGAGTCGACTGTTGATGTTCCGGGTCTTTTGAGGCCTTGAAACTTATTGAGTAGACTTCTCTAAGTCATATGAACTTCATGGACCATGATCCCACCATTGGAACACCATTTAAATCAAAAGTCAAACTATAGTTGACTTTTTCCCCCAAATCTCCTGATTTTCAATTGCTAACCAATTGAAGCTCTTATGATTAAAATTGATGGTCAATATCTCATCCCCAAACACCTTAGGACATATGTAGGGCCATAGAAACAAGTTTTCTTCAAGAAACAAGTTCTATCCTGATTAAAATTGAAACTTTAATTCCAACCTTTTCAACTGCAGCCACTTGCACTTGATATGAACACTTGGATGAGCTCCACAATGACCCTCAAGGCCTCTAATGAGATTAAGTGATAATCTCCCTCCATAACCATGGGCTTGTGACCCTCAGATGGCTTTCTAAATAGGAGGTGAACCACATACACTTTTCTCCTTATCCAAAGGGCTTTGACTTGTCTCTGATGATGATAACCACTTGACAACTTGAATACAAACCCTTGATTAGGTTTTGAGCCTTTGGCACGTCCCTCTTGTTGCACACACATCTCTTGATCCCCTGTAAAAATGCGAAATGCTATGCAATGCAATATGCTAGAACAATGGAATGAAACATAAACCAAGTAAAGAAAAGGTTGGGCAAATTTTGGGGTACAACAGAACCAATAGTGGTATTGTCGTCATGTGAAGCAGAGTACGTAGTTGCTTCTCTCCATGTCAAGCAACAAGGATGGTAAATTTGGTCAAAGAAAATACATGGAAGAATAATGGATTAATTACCATGAAGATCAATAGCATGTTTACTGTCAATATGGAGAAAAATCAGATAAAATCAGATAACACATGGAAGAAGAAAACACGTCGAGAAGAGGTTTCGTTATCTTCAAGAGTAAGTAGAAAATGGAAAATTGAACTTGAAACACTACAGAACTAAGAATTAGATTGTAAACATCATGACAAAAGGTGTGTAGGTTGAAATTTTCAAAAGACTAAGAACAATGTTGAATGTAGATAGCTTAAACATAATGAATTAGATGGTGTGTTGAGAGTATAATTCTTTGTTTCAAAACACCATTTTGATAGAATCTTCTTGTTGTTGAAATACCCTACGTAGAAATTGTATAGCTGTCGAAGAAGTGTGTCTTTGACAGAAACTTAAACTTAACTTTATTTATTTGTTTTAGCTAAGTTAGTTAGGTTAGTTGGAGATTGTTTGGTGTGCAAGAAATCTCAGCTTATAAATAGGGAGGTATCTTATCATTGTAACAATGCAATTTCATAGAGAAAAGTTGAATAAAATTTCAATTTGAAAGCAGAGAGAGAAACTCTGCAGAATTATTCTTCTTCTTTCTCTTTTCTCAAAAACCCTAATTTCTCTTTTTTTTTCCAATTCATTTTTTCTCTTCTTCAATAATTGTTGTGCAGCAGAATAATTTTGCAACAATGTGTAGTTGAATCACTCGAGTGAAGAGTGAAGAACATGAGGCGAAATCGATCGGTGTAATTGATTCTTATTCATCAGAATTTGATTCGAAATTCTCCATAGGTTTAATGTAATGCTAATCATTTCCATTAGTAATTTGAATTTTTCAAATGTCGTGATAAGAATATAAATTGTGCAATTAAAAGAGTTTTTCATATAATTAAATACACTAGAATAAAAAAAATCATAGACGAGAAACATTATAATTCTTACCTTGAATTCTCAAAGCTGGAAAAAAATATCATTTTTTGAATCATTTAAACCTGAAGAGCACCCCCATTGGTTGTGAAGACTAGGGCTGCCAATGAACCGAACCAACTTGAGAATAGTTAAGAACTCGGTTCGATAATTAAATCGTTGAACTAGGTTCATGAACCAAATGAGCTGAATATAAGCGAAAATTTAAGTTCGTTAACTAAATGAGTTGAACTTGAACTATACATAGTTTGACTCGTTAGGTTCATGAGTCAACTCGATTATATATGAGAATGATTATATTGTCTTTAAGAGTAGTTTTAAAGGTTTACTACAAATCTTAATCCCATATTGTTCTTCCCGTACTAGTTATGACTAGTTATGACAGTAAAGTTGACAATTGCATTTAGAGTCATCCTTGTTGGATGCATTATGCCAGTTGCTAAAATAACATGTTTAATGAAGATTGCATGTGGTATAATCATTTTGTGATGGAAATTTATCAATTTCTAGTAATTTTGTGTGTACTATTTCATTAAATTTGTAAGGTTCCTAAATATTTAGATGAAATTATAGATTTTTGAGACAAATTTAAACTCCAATTAAGTAGTTTTTGAATTAGGATTTCAAATATATCTTTTGAAAGTTGTGTAGTTTTTAAATCAGTAGATTTTTTATATAAAGTTAAATTCTAATCTGATATCTTTTATCTTATTTCAATATTTTCTTTTTAAAAAATAATAATTTTAAATATATAAAAAAATTGATTTTAAAAAATGGTTTTTATGTTCGTAAAGCAAGTGAATTGAACTGAATTGTTTGTAAACTTATAGCGAGTCGAGCTTAAACTTAAAAAAAAAATTGTGTCAAACTCAAATCGATGTTTAAGCTAAATAAACTCTTAACGAATTGAGTCAAGTTGAGGCGAGCTCGACTCGACTCGACTCAATTACAGCCCTAATAAAGAGGCAGAAAAATACAAAATGACCTTGCTTATAATTATAAATAATTATAAACTTCTCAATGCAACTACAAGTAGCATGTACAAATTATTTGTAGAAGAAACATTGATTGTGCTCATATCAAGTCATTTACTTCATAGCATCATATCTAACCATTACATGTTCAGAAATGTTGAGAATAACAAATGTGGAGATGTTGAGAATAACAAATGTGTATAATATAGATAAATTTTATATATGTTAAAAATATGAAGATTTAAACATTTATAAATAGAAAAATCTTACATATTTATTATCTTAAAATAATATCTCTCACAAAAATGTGTTATTTTTAAAAATAGAAAAATCTTACATATTTATTATCTTATAATAATATCTCTCACAAAAATGTGTTATTTTTAAAAATAAAATAATAAAATTCTTCAATATTAATAATGTTTTCTCGTGTTAGATCCATGAATAACGTTAATATATTGTTTTATAAATTTCTTGGACAAACAAAAGATAAATATTCAATATCTTTTAATATACAAATTACGTAATTGGCTATCTTTACTTTAAACTAAACAATTGTCCTTGTTATTAATCCTTCAAATTAACCAATTAAAAAAGAAACTCAAATTATTAATATCAATAATATTTATAAGTAACTTTTACAATAATAATCATGTTTTCATCCAATATTAACCAAACCAACTATCTTTTCCTCATAAATCCTATTATACTCAACTTTTAAATAAATAAAAAAATAGGCGTATAAAAGAGTGTCAATAAAAGTAAAGTTTTCTCTTAAATATTATTTCTACATTTAATCTCATATTCTTACAAAATAAAAAATTAAACAAAAATACTCTTGTATAAATATTCAACAACTTAAAAAATTTGACTTTTATTTTATTTTCTTCCCGCTAAAGCGTAAAAAATCTATGTAAGTTTTTTGACTTTCGAAGAACTCAGACACAATATATCTTGTTCACGTTTTGCACTCCGGAGAATTCACTAGTAAGTTTTCCAGTGTACTTTTTTTTAGGTTTATTATCCGGTTGGTATTTTTTGCACACCGGATAACTTGTGGCCTAGTTATCTGGTTCTTTTATTTTCTTCACCGAATAACTTATCCACATGTTATCTGGTTTTGTTGTTTGTTGTTCTTGAAACCTTGCCTTGTTATTTTCCAGTTTGATGGATTTTGTTTTTTTTAGTGGCTCGCTTTCGAGGACGGGTTGGAAGAATTTATCGACGATACGGTCAGGCACAGCCGACTCGACAGCTGTCGACTCATGAGGAAGATTAGATAACAGCAAATGTACATATTCTGATGCATCCACCATTTCCTGTAGGACCATCTAATACGTCTCTTTTAGTGAGGTATCAGAACCACATTGCTCGGCATTTGTGGGACGGGCAAGTAAGTTTGTCTATGACATTTTAGCTTGAATCAAATTTAATGTTAATTATTTATATATTATAACATATATTATGATTTATTTTCAGGAGAGATTTCCGAAGAAAGAGCTTAAGGTTATTGCGCATGGTAGCAAGTTGATTGGATGGGTTCCACATAGCCTCCCACCAGTGATCGAGCGACGGTTATCTGATTATGGTTTATATCCTTTCTACAGAGAACCAGTTTATCAAGGATAGATCAGAATTTGGTATCTACATTTGTTGAGAGATGACATCTAGAAACATCGTCATTTCATATGCCATTTGGCGAGATGACTATTACTTTGGGCGATGTTTTTGGTCTACCTCATATTTCGTGTAGGGGGAGTTGTGTAACCTTGCAGAAGGGTTCACTGATTCAGATGCCATTACCCAGGCTATTGATCTACTGGGAGTTTCGTTGGAGGACGCTGCTGAAGAGGTTTGTGGTTACATAGGTCCTTATTATAGCTTGGATCAGTTGAAGCAGCTATTTGTCCGTCAGCGAGCTGCAAACAGATTTGACTATGCAGCTAGAGCATACATGTTGTTGTTAGTTGGCTGCACCATTTTTGCTGATAAGACCTTTACACTTGTAGAGGCAAAGTATTTACCACTATTTCATGACTTGTCTAGATGTGGTAGATATTGTTGGAGGGACTGCACTTGTCACACTTTATAGGTATCTAGGAGATGTTTCCTTTTAAAGTTGCAGGCAGCTCGGGGGATGTGCCTCTTTGCTACATGTACAAATGATTTATTTTAATTTCATTTAGACGTATATTAGTTTATTTATAATACTTTTAATTGATAATATTCATTTTGTGTAATAGTGTTGGATTCATGAGTATTTTTCTACTGTTGGCAAGAGAGGGTTTTCTAAGATTGCAAGTATCGGTAGTTCACTTCCTAGGGCGGTGAAGTGGATGTACAAGCAAGATGTGTAACGCCCCGATTCTGAATTTCTCATTTTTGTTGAGTCTTTTAGTTTATTTTAATTGATTGTTATATAATTGTGGAATTTGAACATTAACATGTTGTGTGTGCTTATTATGTTATTTTATTATTCAGAGAGTTTTGGGAATTAATTAGAGGGTGTTTTAGATAATCCTTAGTTAGTAGATGTTTGAGAGAAACAGAATAGAAAGAGTATAAGTGGAGATAGAGAGAAAAGAAATGAGATAGAAAGAAATAGAAAGGAAAGAAAAAGAAGAGAGAAGAGAGAAGAAGAGGAAGAGGAGAAAAACCTAGAATCGTCAAGAATCAACTTCTAAGCTTCGATTAATCGGGTAAGGGTGTGAAACCTTATTATTCTTTCGATGTATATGATTATGTGTGTTTCTATTGGTTTGCTTTTGGATTGGGGAGAGTTTTGCTCATTTTCCGTTTTAGGTCGAATTTGAGTAATTTGTTAGAAACTGAGTTTTCACGATTAAAAATGAGAATAAGTGGTAGAGTTTAGTCGAGAGATGTAGGACTAAGATGATAGAACGAGTTGGGATCGAATCGGGTAGATTTCGGTGAGTTTCGGAGTTTTTGACAGTAAGGATTCTGAGTTCGCAGACCCTCGCTAGCACGTTCGCTAGGCGAGCGGGTCGTGAGCATTTGCTGAGCATTCGTTGTGGCGAGCCAGTAGCGAACGGTCCTAGACTTGGGCAGAATGGTTTTTGGAGTTCTTCGCTGGTAGAGGAAGGGGTGGCAAGCGATTCGCTAGGCCTTCGCTAAGCGAGTGTGGTAGCGAACCAAGTTAGAGGCTTCTGTTTGCCTTCGCGAGCACGTTCGCTAGGCGAACAGGAAGCGAGTACTCGCTAGGAGTTCGCTAGGCGAACAGAGTAGCGAGCGTAGCAGGATGTTATTTTATTGTGTTTTCATTTCCATGTTGATTCTTCGATTCAAGTGTGATTAATTCTTCGTATTATTCATATTTGTGTGTGTGATATGAAATGTTGTGGGTAGCCGTATGGCGTGAATCCTAGACTGTGAATCGTGAAGTGTGAAGTGTGGCTGTTTGGCAATTTTGTGCGATTGTTTGAATTGAGTGGAAATGCATGATTATATATTCGTGTATGTGTATGCATTTCAAGAATGTATGGAGTCGTTTTATTTGTGAAGCATCATGATTGCATTTTGTGTGTCTGATCCTGCGTAGGATCTGCAGAAACCTCGTGTGCCCTTGTGGGGTGTGAGCGATCGTTTGTCTTTGATCCCTAGCAGGATCTGCAGAAACGGTCATGTGCCCTTGTGGGGTGTGAGCGATAGTTTATATTGATTCTGTGGAGAATCTGCAGAACGATTGTGTGCCCTTGTGGGGTGTGAGAAATCGGATTGTATGCCCGTGTGGGGTGTGAGCAATCCTAAAACGTCGTGTGCCCATGTGGGGTGTGAGCAATGGGTGAACATCGTAGGCCCGACGGGGAGTTACTTTGGTAACGAGCGATGGTTCCATTTGGTTCTTCAACTGAACCTGCTGAATGAGTCGGTACCGCATTTGCATCTACATAGAGTCGTGAGTCGGTCTCTATGAGTGCATTATTATCTTCATATGATATATTGGTGTAATGAACATAATTGTGTATGTTATGTGAAATATGTGAACGGTTGGTGAATTATATATGCGTTGCGATGTATGTATGATTGAATTTTGATGCATTAAGATGAGAATTGTGGTATGTGTATTCTATGTTGTTATATATATATATATATATATATATATATATATATATATATATATATATATATATATATATATATATATATATATATATATATATATATATATATATATATATATATATATATATATATATATATATATATATATATATATATATATATATATATATATATATATATATATATATATATATATATATATATATATATATATATATATATATATATATATATATATATATATATATATATATATATATATATATATATATATATATATATATATATATATATATATATATATATATATATATATATATATATATATATATATATATATATATATATTATGCATTGTTTGTTATGATAATGTTTCTCACCCTTCTGCTGTTTTATGGTGCTCTATGAGGCATTGCAGAGTAGTTTTGCTGGAGGTCTTTTACGAAGCGGGGCTTCGTTCTTTTTAGTCGGTTGGCTCTAATATGTAGCACCGGGTAGATAGGAATTCTTTTGGTTCTTTTGTGATACATCTGTGAATGTATCTGTTGGTGTATGTTTTGTAAACATGTATTATAACTTGTATTGAAACTCTTTATGTATACAACGTTTATATGAATGAAGTGGTTCAATGTTTAGATGTTTCCGCTTTTATTCTAAATATTGATGTGTGGGTTTTGAGTACTGAGTTCCTTTGTGTTGGTTTACCCTTTGTTGCATATCTTTATGAGTAGGTGTCATATGTGTTTTGAATTTCCTGAATAATGTGACGTGCCTCTTTTATACCATGTGTTAATTATACTCTGATGAAAATTTTTATTAAGTGTGTAAATGATTTAATTGTTTATTTGGGGGTATAGAAAGGGGGTGTTACACTAAGTGGTATCAGAGCCAGTGTTAAGTCAGTTGTGTATGTCTTGTTGTTGTGTTGGTTGAACAGTTGTTTAACCTTGTTATTTTTGGGAATCATCAGAATATGGCTGGTCGTAATGACACTGCTATGGTTGCGGCGTTGGAGGCTATGGCTAGGGCGGTGCAAGGTGCACCGAATTTGAACGCAAATGATGAGTTTAGAAACAATCAGCCGCCGGTATTCAAGGGGAGGTTTGACCCGGACGGTGCTCAGATCTGGTTGAAGGAGGTTGAGAGAATCTTTAGAGTTATGGGGTGCGCTGAAGGAAACAAGGTGAGACTTGGAACTCACATGTTGAGGGAAGAGGCCGATGACTGGTGGGTCGGTATGAGAAAAGTTCTTGAGGTAGATGACGAGGAAATAACCTGGGATTTATTTCATACCGAATTCTTGAGAAAGTATTATCCTGAGAGTGTAAAGGGGAAAAAGGAAATGGAATTTCTTGAGCTGAAGCAAGGCAATATGTCGGTGGTGGACTACACGGCTAAGTTTGTGGAATTAGTTCAGTTTCATCCATATTATGCGGCAATTACGGCAGAATTCTCTAAGTGCATTAAGTATGAGAATGGCTTGCGTTCTGAGATAAAGCAAGCGGTAGGATACCAAAGGATACGAAGATTTTCGGACTTGACCGAATGTTGTAGGATTTTCGAAGAGGACAGTAGGGCTCGATCTACTCATTATAAGAGTTTGAGTGAGAAGAAAGGTAAGCGGCAAGTAAGGAGTGGACCTTATATGACGCCTGTTGATAAAGACAAGTATAAGGGAAACTTTGATAGGAGACTCGGAGGAGGAAGTTCTGGTGCGGTCAAATGTTACAAGTGTGGCGTGTTGGGCCACAAATCTTTTGAATGTGGGAAGTCTGTGGATAAATGTGCTAATTGTGGAAGTCTTGGACATGCCACTTCTGGTTGTAGAAGGAATGTGGTAAAGTGTTTTAATTGTGGGGAAGTTGATCATATTAGCAACAAGTGTACCAAACCAAAGCAAGCTCAGTTGGATGGAAAAGTATTTGCATTAGCATGTTCAGACACTACTAATACGGATCACTTGATTAAAGGTACATGTTTTATTAATGATATGCCTTTAGTTGCTATTATTGATACCGGAGCGACTCATTCGTTCATTTCTCTTGAGTGTGCTAAGCGTTTGGGTTTGTGCATGGTTTCTATGAGTGGAGACATGGTTATTGAGACTCCTGCTTCGGGGTTGGTAACTACTTCCTTGGTGTGTGTAAGTTGTTCTTTGACCATGTATGGTAAAGACTTCATTATGGATTTGGTGTGTTTGCCGTTGGAAGGTTTAGACGTGATCTTGGGTATGAACTGATTGCAATTTAATAGAGTTCATTTAGATTGCTATCACAAGTTAGTAAGGTTTCCTTCTTTGGAAGATGATGAAGGTGAGAGTTTTCTATCCACTAAAGAGTTGAAGAAGCTTTTAGCGGATGAAGCTCAGTTGTTCGGCTTGTTTGCATCATTGTCTATGGGGAGCGAAGTGGAGCTTGATGTGTTTCCAGTGGTATGTGATTTTCCAGAAGTGTTTCCAGAGGAGATTACAGATGTACCACCGGAAAGGGAAGTTGAGTTTTCTATTGATCTAGTTCCTGGTACTAGACCAATTTCGATGGCACCGTATCGTATGTCAGCATCAGAGTTGGTAGAACTGAAGGAGCAGTTGAATGAATTGTTGGATAAGAGGTTTGTAAGACCAAGTGTTTCTCTGTGGGGTGCGCCGGTATTATTGGTAAAGAAGAAGGATGGGAGTATGCGGTTATGCATTGACTATCGGCAGTTGAATAAGGTAACAATTAAGAATAAGTATCCGCTTCCAAGAATTGATGATTTGATGGACCAATTGGTTGGAGCGCGTGTTTTTAGTAAGATTTATTTGAGATCGGGTTATCACCAGATTCGGGTTAAGGAGGAGGATATTCCAAAGACGGCTTTTAGGACACCGTATGGTCATTACGAATATTTTTTGATGCCATTCGGAGTTTCTAATGCGCCGGGTGTGTTTATGGGATACATGAATCGTATTTTTCACGAGCAGTTGGATCGTTTTGTGGTTGTGTTCATCGGCGACATTTTGATTTACTATAAGTCTCAAGAGGAGCATGAAGAACATTTAACGATTGTGTTACAGATTTTGAAGGAGAAGAAATTGTATGCCAAGTTGTCAAAGTGTGAATTTTGGTTGTCGGAAGTGAGCTTTCTCGGGCATATTATTTCCGGTAGTGGTATTAGTGTTGATCCATCCAAGATTGATGCGGTAATGTTGTGGGAAACTCCTAAATTGGTTATGGAGATTCGAAGCTTTTTGGGCTTGGCAGGCTATTATCGGAGGTTTATTAAAGGATTTTCGAAGTTGGCACTTTCGTTAACGCAGTTGACTTGCAAAGGAAAGGCTTTCATTTGGGATGCTGGTTGTGAAGAGAGTTTCATTGAGTTAAAGAGAAGGTTGACAACAGCGCCAGTCTTGATTTTGCCGAATCCTACGGAACCTTTTGTGGCTTATTGTGATGCTTCTTTGTCAGGTTTGGGCGGTGTGTTGATGCAAGAGGGAAAAGTTGTGGCGTATGCTTCGAGATAGTTGAGAGTGCATGAGAAGAATTACCCTACGCATGATTTGGAATTAGCGGCAGTGGTGTTTGTTTTGAAAATTTGGAGGCATTATCTTTATGGAGCAAGATTTGAAGTTTTTAGTGATCACAAGAGTTTGAAGTATCTATTTGACCAAAAGGAATTAAATATGAGGCAAAGGAGGTGGTTAGAGCTTTTTAAAGACTATGATTTTGGTTTGAATTACCATCCGGGTAAGGCAAATGTGGTGTTCGATGCCTTAAGTCGGAAATCGTTGCACATGTCTACATTGATGATGAAAGAATGGGAACTTTTGGAGAACTTTAGAGATTTGAGTTTAGTTTGTGAAATGACTCCGAGAAGTGTGAGGCTTGGTATGCTTCGTATTACAAATGATTTTCTTGCTACCGTGTGTGAAAGGAAAAAGTTGGACTTGAACTTCGTTGACTTGATGATGAGTGAGAACGAAGATTTCAAAGTCGATGATAAAAAAAAGGTTCTCCAACATTTGCACATATCACCTAAACTGTTCTCCAACATCTGCTCCAGTTTCCAATGCGCAAACTCAACCCTAACAAAAAAAAGGTTCATCATCATTAATATTAAGATAAAAAAAATATGGCTAAAATCAAACACCTTACCTATTAGTCGCGATGTTACCCAAATGCAACACTTTATTGATCCAAGCTTCATCAAATTTATGCCTGTGAGGTGTCGACCATGTGTCTATCACATAATTAAAAATGGTCTAAAATCCATACAGGCATGCTCAAGTTGTTGCAACTTTTGATGGTACTCCACCTCATTATTAGCCCTTACAAGTTCATGTCATATCTTCTCTATCGGCTCTCTCATATCATTCACAAAATACTCTTTGCACTTTGCTTTCACATTCTTGCTGATATGAAATCGACAAAGCATATTAATTGTCGTTATAAATATTGTTTCAATTGCTTTCATCAAAGCAAGGTCTTTATCCGTTAAAATCACTTGTGGCCATAACCCTTTCTTAGTGAACAACTGTTTCAACTTAACCAGTACCCAACACAAATTCTCTGTTTGCTCAGATTCCATATAGGCAAATGAAATAGCAAATGATAACTCGGTTGATGTCATACCAACTACTTCAAACAAAGGTTGCTTGTACTTATTTATTTCGTAAGTACTGTCCATAATCAACAAATTAGGAAACATATTTAACAACTTCACTGATCCTAGATGGGCCCAAAAGATATCTCTTACAACTTTCGGCTCATCTTTTTTCATACTCCAATAAACATAATCAGATTCCTCTATCAACTTAAACAACTGTTGCATTTCCGCTCTAGAACCCCTAATGTCTTTCTGAATCTTAGTCTTATGTTTATATATTTGGGTGATTCGATTCACATTCTTCGGATCTCATTCTTGTAATGACAACAATATGTGTCTTGGTGGAACATGACGTTTTGTCAAATCGACTAAATGTTATTGTTCATTAACATTAAGTAGATTTACAAACGCACGACCTTCAAATCTATCAGGTAAGTCATGGTTGTGAAGTTCATATTTTATGTTAATATTCCAACCAAAACCATCTTTTGAAGGGGTTGACCTAATTTTGAATGGACAACCACATTTCTTGGTAGCACTTTGTGTTTCACTATTTCCTTCTTTGTATTTTCTACCTCTATCACAACCAAATATGAACGTCACTTCTTCCTCTCTTGCCAGTTTTGGTGTCCGAACGAGTTATTATAACAGTAACTCTATTCCTGATTCCAACATCCCTAATCCACCTAGTCGCCTCATCTCGCGTGGTAAATTTTTCTATAGTCGAGAATATCTCAGTTGTGTCTACACATGTTTGGTTTTTATCGCATATCATCAAAGGTTTGTCCATGCCTAACATAAATGTGACAAAAATTACAAATTAAAAAATTTTTAAAAAATGTTCGAGTAACTTGTGGTAAAGTTATCCGAAAGTTAAAAAACCAAAACCGGAACACTTTTACATAAGTTATCCTAAACGTGTAAAATCACAAATCGGAAAACTTATAAAAATGTTTCTCGACATGTATTATATGAACCGAATAACTCACATACAAGTTATCTGGTTTGTTAAATTATACAATCGGATTTCTCCTATGTGTGTTTTCCGATTTGCAAATAATAGATTCCGAATTTCTTTATCTAATGTTTTCTGATTGGCGTCGTATACTTCCAAAAAACACTTTTGACTTTAAAGTAAAAAGTTTTTAAAAAAATTGAGAAGAAATATTTTACAATATTTAAAAAATTGTAGGAGTATAAAAATAAGTGTGAGGCTATGGGATAAAATTTTCCTTAAATTTGTAAGAGAATGTTGATAAAAATAAAATCCCTTATAAATTTGTGAAGAATCGCCAATTGAATTAAATTTCTCTCTTAAATTTGTATGGGGTGCTAATTTAAATAAAACCCCTTTAAATTTGTAAGAGACATTCAATTAAATTAAAACTCACTCATAAATTTGTATGGGATACCAATATTATAAAGTAAACTAGTAGAAGACCCGTGCGTCCGCACGGGATTTACGGAAAAGTTAATTTTTAATATAAGAGAATTTGTTAAATAGAAATAACAAAATCAAAATGATCATAATTTAACAGTATTAATTGTGAAAATATTCAACTGTTTTAAAATATATTGACAGTGCGTAACACAATTGGAATATATTCAACATAGAATAAAAAAAATAATAATACATCTTTGATTCTAATAATAAAGTAAGCCTTGTTAGAAGCAATTGAAGAGATTACATAACCTACAAGCATGATAAATAAAAGGAGAATTAGAGAAATGTTCTAATTAGAAAAGAGAAAACATTATTTTGACCTTGAAAAAATGACTTACATTTGCATGGTGACATTTGTATTATTTCTTCAAAAATGATAGTGTGTGAAAGCTTAATAAAGAAATGTAGGTGTTAGGAAATATAGCAAACAAAAAAATATAATTTTATCAATAAAGTTAATAGTTTAAAGAAATAGTAAAAATGTACCTAGATGACGTTGTGAAAAACTTCTTTGAAGACAACATTTGTTGTTTGAGTTAAGGAGTTGTTGTCTTTGTCATGTATTAAGATTTTCAATCCAGCTTTACTCTTAACTCTTGAAATAGCAACATAGAGTTGTCTGTGACTGAAAACATTCTTGGGCAAATATAAACCAACATAATCTAATGATTGCCCTTGAGATTTGTTGATTGTCATAGCAAATGACACTATAATTGGGAATTGTCTTCTGATAACTTTAAATGGTCATGGAGATTGAGAAGGAGACAAAGACATTCGTGGTATGTAAATAGTGTTTCCGATATTTGTACCTGAAATTATCTTTGCTTGTATTACATAGTTGGCTAACTTAGTAACTGTCAACCTTGTACCATTGCAAAGCCCTTCTGATTGATCCAAATTCCTTATCAACATGATGGTTGTACCAATTTTCAATTTCAATGAATGGTTAGGCAAACCAGAAGTTTTAAGACAACTCAAGAATTCTGGTGTCAAATACTTGAAAGCATAATTATCATTTGTTTCTGATCTATCAATGGAATCACAACTTAAATACTCTTTACATTCACCTTCATGAAAAAGAATGGTTATTAAGGTATAAATATTTATATATTTGAAACAAAAAGAGTATACAACTCTTAAATATCATATTTAATAGTCCAACTTCACTAAAATACACATTTTTAAAGAAAAGAGTATTCATGTATCATACATAACTAATAGAGATTAAAATATACCTGGAAGAAGATTAGTTATGTAGTCATTAATGTCGTCAACAATTTCAATAGTTGATGCTAGAATTGCTCGACATTGAAGGAAATCTGGATTTGTGTAATTTTGAAGTAGATTTAGATAGGTACTTGTAACAATTGCCTCAATTGGATCCACAAAATCTCTAATGAGTAGCTCTTTAGGAATATCTATTTCAACATAGCCATCATTGGGTTCTAAGACTTTCCCATTGCCAACTTGTAAAATCCAATCTGAGAATAGCCTAACTTCTTCTGAATTGCTTAAATTAGGACCACTTTGCAATCTCATATTTTTGGTTAGATTCAAAAATTTACAATGATCCCAAATATATGATGCATTTATTGTTGCATGGACAATATCAGACCTAGTACCTCTTGGTACAACAGGTAAAATTTGTCTGAAATCTCCACCAAAAATTACAACTTTACCTCCAAAAATTTGTTGACATTCAACATTGTCATCACTCATTATATCCTTCAATGACTTGTCAAGAGCTTCAAAACAAAACTTATTAGCCATAGGTGCTTAATCCCATATAATGAGTTTTGTTACCTTCAAGAGATTAGCAAGATCTGATTTTTTTCTCAATGTTACAGATGGAAGATTCCAGACACGGAACTGGAATTCTGAATTTTGAATGTGCAGTTCTCCCACCTGGTAACAACAAACTTGCTATTCCGCTAGATGCTACATTTAACACAATATCTCCTTGACAACGCAAAGCAGCAGAAAGTGTGTTCCACATGAAAGTCTTTCCAGTCCCACCATAACCATATAAGAAAAAAAAACTCCACCATTTTGATTTGTGACAGCTTGCATAACTTGTCTAAAAATTTCATGTTGTTCATCTACATTCAAAAAGAACACACCATCAAAGTTGTTACATTAGCAAAGTTTAAATGTTCAATTCCTGTTAGGAGGTATACCATAAGCATTACCATATAATGAATATCATGAATATATAATTACTAAAATCTACTCCATGAACAGTATAGAATAGATACCGCATATGTGTTTAACTTGATGAGAATGAAGATGAACAACTATTATAGAACGCTTAATAAAGCATAAAGTAATATTATTGAAATAATAGTAAAATCAATACCCGTTATTTTTTAAATAGATTGTGGTAAATCTCTTCTTGAGCCTTGATATCATATTGTCTTTCGTCATATATCAATCTATTTCCAAGAAAGTCATGGACATAATTATTTGGATATGGCATTGGCTTAAATTCTTTCAAACTTCTTCTATTTTTCTGCAGCTGCTTCTCAATTTCCATCAAAGTGAGTTGTTGAATATCTTCATCTGACAAAGTTAAATCTACAAAAAAAATAAACGTTAAGTAATGAAAAAATAATATTGAATAAAAGTATTGTAAAAGTGTTGTAGAAGTGAATAAAAGTGTTGTCAACAAAAGTGTTGTAAGCAATAAAATGGAGGCGATAAAATATAACTTATTGTGACATAGATATAAAAAATATGTATTAATATAACCTGGATTTTGTGACAATAGTCTTTGTTCATATAGAATTCCATCTGATAAGTATATCCAAGTGTAAAGCCAGACATGTTCTGGTCGATTCAGTGAAGCTGATAATAACATTGTAACAAAAAGTTTATGCAAAAATACTCCAGAACCCCAGTTATAAGCTTCTTTAATTGCCTCAATGAACTCTTTGTCATCTTCTAGGAAGCCCAATACAAAACATGCTTCTCTAAAAGAATTGTGCTTGAACCCCCTCAATTGTCTTTAATTCATCATAAGATCCTCATATAATACAATTCTCTGGTCGTTGGTGGGACCCAAATGAGTCGGCCAATTATGTAACCTCTTTTACGTGGTTTCCAACACCTTTTCCTCTTGTCATATACAAATTTTGACACAAATTGTCCATATGTTAAAGACCTTGCTTCTTCATATTGGCTATTTGCGAGAAACCAAGAAGTAAACATTGATTCTGTGACACTTGGTTTAAATAGGAGAGTACCTATTTGCTCAAAATCTTTGTAGTACACAGAATTCTCTCCTTCCATGTGAAAAATTAATCTTTCAACAGCTGGTTTTCTACCATGAATTGAATAAGAGAAGATTCTCCAGCAAGCTTCACTTGGTGATACATATCTACAATCAAGGTATTGCTTGATTTCATCAGTATTTCCATCTTGACCAGTGTTATTTGGAACGATAACAGCTGAGATCCTATCATAACGCTTGTTAATGTATTTGAAAAGATATTTAATTGATGTACTTTGATTGCACCACTCCATATTTATATGTGCCTCATATTTCATCAGCAAACTTGGATTGTGGGGTACAACATGACCACTGTGCAGTGTGACTTCGTTTTTCTCAAATGTATTACCTTGATCTCTCCTTCTATAAACTGGATATCCATCTTGATCAACAATTGTGACATCTTGAAATTTCTTAGGATAGTACTTGGAACATTTACCATCTTTCATGCAAGGGCATTTAGGATTTTCTAAACCACAAGGTCCATGTACCATGTGGGTTTCACCAGATTATACAGTCTTGGATGTTTCAATGGATCGGGAACTTCAGCAGAAATGATTTTGTCTATGTCTTCAGGAGCGGGATATTTATTTGATGGATGCAAGAAAATAAGAATGTGTGCATGTGGGAGACCCCTTTTCTGAAATTCAATTGTGTACATATCTGAAAATATTTTCAAATGTTAAAAAAATAAATACATATGAGAATTGGGTAAATAAGAATGTGTGCATGTGGGAGACCCTTTTATGTGTAAACATTGGATAAAGTAAAATGCTAGCAAAAACGAAATGGTAGACTTACATGCGAGAACCTTGCCTAAAACACCTTTCTTTGTCACGTCCGCTAGGAGGTTATCAAACTTCATTTTAAATATTCTAGCAATGATATCAGGTCTATCATGTGGCTTCAAATTTAGAGGACCAAGCAATCTTTGAATTTCTGGCCAATTTGGGTTGCATGTGAATGTAATGAAAAGATATGGAAATCCCACCTTACTACAAATTGCCATGCCATCATAGTACAATTGATCTATAAATCGTCTACTCCCCACATAAGATGATGGTAATATGACTCTTTTTCCTATGCTTGATCCATGCGTTTGTTCTTGCTCTACATTTAGACTTGTATACTTTGACACTCTTAGTTTGGACTGATTTTTCCTAATCCATTTCAATCTCTCTCCTTCGAGCATTGTGTAACCATCCACCAAAAACTGTTGGAACACTCTTCTAGATGATAACAAAGTCTTTGCCTCATTGCACCTACTTTGGATTCTAAATGCTAGCCATTCTCGAATAGTTTGTCGGTTCCTTTGACTGTCATCAAAAATGTCAAGATCTTTATGTGCAATGGCGTCTCTATATCCATCCTCTCCATAAGGAAAAATTAAGGGATACTGGTAAGACAAGTAAGCTGGATGAAACTCATCAATGCGTTGAAGTTTCCCCCCTTTGGCTTGCACTATAATGTCTCTTTCCTCAGCAGTGTCAATGTCACCAACAATTAAAGCTGTTACTTCAGAAACAGTTGGTTGATTGTACAATCTTCCATCAGTAGACCTAGTTGAAATCAATTTGAGTTTTAAATTATGAACATTGTTGTGATTGAGCCACTGTATAGCCATTAAGAAACTTTTGGCATGTGTGTTATGTGTGTACAACATATCTGACAACTTTTGTATAGTCTCGGGCAGGATGTTATTTTTGTTTCTACAACAATGACAAAAAACTAATTAGTGTGCATTATAACGATAATAAGATATAGGTAAATAAACATGATGTTTGGTTACCTGAGACCGTCCATTCTATTTGTAACTTCATTTTCAGTGTCATATATGTAAAGTTGGGCAAATTTAGGTGGAAGTCCTTCTGGTGGTAATAAACTACCAATTTGGTGGCAAGCTTGTCCTTGGATTCTAATAGTAGGTGGGCCACGACCATTATTAAATTTATTGTCCAACTTAGCTCCCGGTGAAGTGAAAGCAAACATCATGTTGTATGTCCTTATTTGTGACTGGAAATTCTTACTATCCATGGCATTATGATCAAACAGAAGATGTGATAAAGGTTGTGGTGGATGTTTTAAAAATGGAAGTTCGACTTTACCATTTCCACAACATAAAAAAATTTTGGGATTTGTTGAATGTTTGTGTTTGTGCATCCTTTCTTGATACCACATCATTGCTTTACAATATCAACACTCAATCAAAGGATCTCCCAAATCGAAGTACTCTGTGTATAATACAATAATTTTATAATTAAATCACTGAATAGAATAATAGTAAAAGTAACATTTTGTATTTACTCAAGATTTATGTTGGTTACCTTCATTGTTTATGTCTGGTTGGTTCGTTGTTGAAAAAGGTGGCAAACCATTTTCATTATTAAGGCTTTCATCTTCATCAGATTGCATGGTTGTTGTAAACATACTAATTATATCATGAATTGTATGTGAATAAGCATGTCTTAATTATACCAAGAACAGAAACACATGTGAATAAACAGGTATTATGAGATATACATTTAACAACAATTTCATCTTAAAAGGTATATGAGGATATTCAATGTAGTGTATCTCTTCACACCTATCTTTCTAATTTTAGTAAATAGAAGGATATGAGCAGGGACGTAAACTGGATTGAATTATTTGGTGCTAGCTTAGCCTAAAATTTCACAGTGTCATAACTCATATAGCTGCTTGTTGATATTTTGATTATTTTCCTCTCAGCATTCATGTTTAAAAGTTTTACAGGCTTGAAAGTTCGCCTGTTTTGCAAGGTCTAAAAGCGCCAAATTTCAGGAATCTGAGTTGAAATCTTACTACATTTTCTAGGCTGAATTAAATTCTATTTGAAACTGATATCAATGGCTTGATTGAAGTAGGATAGATTTTCAACCTAATTTATGTCCTGCGCAGCTGCCTTGAGGCATAATAATAGCTATCAATTTGAACTGGGAAGTGGTTGGACTACTGTTTACTGTTTTTGTGCTTTATATGAATGTTTCTAAACCAGTACAGGTTTGCATGTATAACTTGTCATGGTATAGTAATCTTGTGATCTTACATTAAGAAATATGCTACAACTGACTTGCTAAAGTAGTTGTGAATTAATAAATCATTTTAGTAAATATAAATGTAAGAGTTGTAGAACAAACAATATAAATTGTAAGTTTTTGGATCTACCTGTGAATGGATCATAGTCGGATTCATTTCTGTTATCATCACTGTCAAAATCAAAATTAGCCGTCGGAGTAAATAAAGTAGAAGTATTTCTCATACTTGCTGCCACTGTTGCAGTTTCAGTGTAGCTGTCATTAATTGGTATAGATCTTGATCCATTAGTTTGAGGGATGTTTATAAAAGGTTATGTAAGTAAATAGAAGGATGATATAGTGAATAACAATACATAGAGACTAACTTAATTATCCTCTATGATGGAAACACTTACATGGATGGAAATGACGGAATTTTTATTACATTGCGGCGTGGCATTAAGACAATACTACATGTTTGTGAACATGTTGTGTTGGAAATCGAAGCTCTGTGTATGCTAAGTCCTTGATGGGATGGTGAAGGAGTCTTATGTTTTCTGTTACAATAGTTGTAAAACAAAAAATATTTCATGAGTTGGCTAGAACAGATTATAGAGAAATTGTTAAATTGCAAAATCGTACTCAGTAGTAAATGATGGACTTTGGCGTGTCTTATGTTGTTCATCGCAAATAAGATTGGTCACTAAAGCTGGGACGCCAAGGGATTTTTTAGGATGACCTCGACCACGTTTGATTTGTTGTGATGTGGACGGTTCATTTTTCCTGTATAATGGAATTGATTAGAAAATAACATAGTAGTTTTAAAGATGGAAATATGAATTAGACTTACATAGAAGTGTTATCCAGCTTTTGATTACGGTGATTGGTTACAACAAAGACATTCTCCTTTTGCGGCATGGATCCAGGCTCCACAAGTCGTGACATAAGGTTTGTCCCCAAGTTATGAACATTGAATACTTTTGGCGGTGTACGATATGTATGCATTGACGGTGATGGTAAAGTTCCTTGCAATATAGAATCAATTCTCTTACCATCTCTAACAATTTGGTCGATTAGTCGATTGTTCGAAGAAGATGGAGTAACATCAGATAATGGTAATCTAATATTGGGGGTTGTGGCGTTTGTTTCAGCTAGGGCTGGAAATGAGTCGAGTCGAGTCGAACTCACCTCAGCTCGGCTCGACTCGTTAAGAATTGTTCGAATTTGAGTTCGAGTTCGAGTTCGACATGAACTTTTTTTTAAGCTCAAACTCGACTCGTTATAAGTTCACGAACAGTTCGGTTCGACTCGTTAGGTTCATCTCATTAGGTTCAGCTCACATGGTTCACGAACTTAAAAACTATTTTTTTAAATATATATATTTTTTAGTATATTTGACATTTTAAATAAATATATATTTTTTAAATAAAATATTAAAATAAAATAAAAGTTATCATATTGAAATTTAACTTTATCTTCGAAATCTACTAATTCAAAACCTACACAACTTTCAAGAGATACATTTGAGAGTCTAATTCAAAAACTAATAAATTGAAGATTAAATTTGTCTAAGATTTGAAGTAAATATTTAAACCTAATCTTAAAGACAGTATAATTCTTTTCATATGTAATCGAGTTGACTCATGAACCTAATGAGTCGAACTATGTATAGTTCAAGTTCAGCTCATTTAGTTAACGAACTTAATTTTTCGCTCATACTCAACTCATTTGGTTCATGAACCTAGTTCAACGATTTAATTGTCGAGTCGAATTCCGAACTATCTTCGAGTTGGTTTGGTTCATTGCCAGCCCTAGTTTCAGCGGGTTTGTAGTTCAGAATAGTACTGTCAACTTGAGGGTGATCTTTGGAAAATCTGATTCGTTTTGAACGTTTGGCTTTAAGAACACTAAATCTTTTCATTCTAGCTCTCTTGGCGGTAATCTTACGTAGAATATAATCATCAACCTTTATTATGGGATGTGTAGTTAGCCTAAAACAGTACAAATTTTATCAAGATTTGGAATGTAATAGAAGAGTTTAAACAGAAAGGTTCAAATTCAATAAGAACTATACCTGATTTTAATAGGTTTGTGTTGCACCCCAAAATTTCACCAACATTTATTCACCCATCAAGTGTGTGAAGGTTGATACCTTCATCAGAAAGTTCAAGAGATCCTCAGAGGGATTGGTTGAAACCAAGGTTGTGTGCTTCATAGCTTGAGAGTTGTGGGAGCTCCTCAGATGATTCTGAGACTTTGAAGAATGAACTTGAAGCTTTGAGAAAGCATATGAGATGTCTTGAAGGTCATCATGAAGCCTAGAGAGGTCTTTATGCAAGAATTCAGAAGATTCAACCATGAATGGTAGAATTAGGGTTTTGACTGGGTCAACCCTAGGTCAACTGAAGATTTGGAGAAGGTTGAGACCTAATCCAAGGGCCATGTGATCATGGAATGATGTATGGAGATGTTATAAGGATGATTCCTAGACTAACTCATCATGATTGAGGAGTTTGAGAAGTTTTAAGCTAGGGTTTCTAAGGATGGACAGTGTAAGAACCCTAGTTTGATCCCTATCTTCCAGGCAGTTTTAGCTCAAGATGTGATTGTTATCTCATCTTCCCCACAACATGAATGTTGTATAGCTTGTTCTTAGCTTTAATTTTAGTGGTAGAAGTCCTTGATAGGATGTGCAGAGCTCAAGTTATGGTTTTGACAAATTACAGGTCATCTGAGGTGTGTGAATCTGGGTCCTTGAAAGTCACCCAACTTGCAGACAACTTTTGCCCTAGTAGGATGATTCCTATGATCTCTTGGTCAACATGAATGTTGAAGAGCATATTCTTAGATTTCTAGATAGTACTAGAAGTCCTTGATAGGATTTGTAGAACTCAACTTATGGTTTGTACAAGACAAGGGTATTTTGGTCATTTGGGAGTTATAGGTCATTTTAAGCAAAGGCCATATCCCCTACTTCCAAGCCTCAAATGAAAAAACTCAAAACATAAAAGTTGTTCAAAATGGCATTTTAAGCCTAGAAAAGTGGTCATGAGTTGTTGGAAAAGCTTTTAGTAAGGATTGACAAGAATGGGTGAAAATGACCTAAAAAAGGCATATAAGTTAAATAAAGTCAAGTTGGAAATTGGTTTGGGAGATCTACAAATCCAAAGTAGGTCATGTAATATGTCATTTTGAATCTAAACAACATTTTGGAAACAATGGTTTAAACACATTTTTGATTTGAGGCCTAGAAATTGGACTTGCTTTGTAAAGTTCTTTCTTGCATATTAAGGCAACTATGAGAAACTTCACCAAAGGCAAGGAATCAGCTAATTTTTCACACATACACTCCCAATATCTCATGTAAGGATATTTTAACACATAATTAAAGGTCTTAATGCATGAGATGAGATAATACAACATGTCATCAAGTGAGATTTCCAAGACTTTCTAGTGCATTCTAGGAGGTTCTAGATTCTTCTATTGATTGTTATATATTGAGAAGCTCATGATGAGATTAAAGGTTGGTGAATTCATTGGTGAAGAGTGAAGGAGAGTGTGGAATTCAAAGTTTCCTTCAAGATCAAGCAAGAATCGTGTGGACCTCTACAAGCCTTCTCCTTCAAAGCCATTGCAAACAGAAACCTCTACACCATTAGAGGAGTGTTTGGGAGAAAGAACAAGCTCTGAATCAAGCTCTGCACACCTCCACCATTACAACTTGACAGGTTGGTATGCTTCTCCATATCTCATTATTTATGCGCTTTCCATTAGGTTTCTAGGTGTAGAATGAATAGGCTAGGTTAGGTGATCATGTTCTGTGAATTAGAGAGCTCTGTGTGATGTTCCATGGCAGGTCATGGATTCTTTAATTTTCAAGAACAGGCTGGATATGGGGTCTTAATTAGCATATGATACCATAGATTGATTAGGGTAATATAAGGAACAAGATTACACCATTAGAATTAAGTTTCATTAAGGTTGATATCAGAGAAAAATGGTGGAACCAAGACTTTCACGTGTTCTGTTTGGATGATATAGGAGGTTTTAGTGAAAACTATGCGTATGATCATGTTCCTGGTGAGTAGTAGAGCAACTTTGGCTTTGGAATTTTTTATTTTCATTGAGAGACGAGAGAGCACGATGCTGAAGAAGATTCGTGCATGGATTCTGGTTTTCCTGAAAACCCTAGGTGTGTTGGAGACGATGACCATGCACCGTCAGATCACCCTGAATGTTTGACCTTTTAATCTCATCCAAAGGCCACGATTTAAAATGAAAACAGAGGGAAAGACCCAAGCTGCAACGCAGCGTTTCATTAAAGCTGAACCATGGGCCTAGTCCAGAACGCGCTAATCGCACCCCCCACCAGCAAGCCCAATTCAATTTGAACTGAAACCTAATGCTATTTGCACCGCTTGCATAAGTGTTTTTCTTTTATTTTTTTTAATTCAATTTCTGATTCATAATGGGCCTAACGCGCCTTCTATCTGCACCACCCCTTTAAGGCCCACTCTGAAAAACAACTAGGCGCATTCATTTTGACACCCCCCCTCCCCATTTTCTTTTATTTTCTTATTTTTAATTTCTTTTATTTTCTTGCATTTTATAAAATTCATAGAAAATTGGAAAATTAATATTTTTCATTTCTTGTTTTTTCTATAGGTTTATATTCCTGTCTAGAAAATTAGTAAAAATAAAAATTCCATTTTATTTTTAGTATATTTTTCTTTTAAATAGCTTTTTAAGTGATTTAGTTTGATACTTCATTTTGTTCAATTTTGTTTAGGTATTTCTTTTAAGATTTTTGCCCCATTCTTTTTAGGATATTTCACTTAGGACATTAACATTCCCATAAAATTTAATTCATATTTTTAGGATTAATTTTTAGATGATTTGATTAGGTGAGATTAGAGTGATCCAAATTAGGGTTCTTTAGAGAGCATAGGTGAAGTGAATCATTTTCTTTTAGGAGTTTTGACTTGATTTTTGGGTATGGGACTATAGGGATATTAGGGGTAAGTATAATAGACCCTTGTGAGTAAGTATTAGATTTTTCCCCCTTGCTTTAGTATTTTCAAAGTATTTTCTGAATAGGACTGTTTGTGTGGCATGTTTTGTGTTGTTTGTCTATCTTTGGGGAATTGTTGTGGGGCTTGGTTTGCTTTGAAGATCTTGTTGAAGGAGCATGATGAAGGAGAAGATTGAAGATCAAGACCCAGAGGTTGAGAGGATTGGAGGATTCATGGATTGAGGTCCTAGTCTAGGAGCTTGTTCTCTGTTTGTGAGATTTGAGATCCTGAAGTTTGAGGGAAATTCATGGTACTTTCCTGAGGAAGGCACTATGGATACTTTTCATTCTTTCTTCTCACCTCTTTCTCAAGTATCCAATGATGTTTGAGCCTTCATGTGAGTTTAGTTTCTCCTGAGGAGGAATGTAAACTGATCACAGTTGTTGAGCCACATGGGATACGATTCCTAAGTGGAAGCCCCCTAGTACTTTCCTGAGGAAGGCACTATGGGTCTGTTCACTTAGTTCCCTTAGTTCATCTAGGATTTCCCAAGTATCCAATGATGTTGGAGCCTTCATGTGAGTTTAGTTTCTCCTGAGGAAGAATGTAAACTGATCACAGTCGTTGAGCCACATGGGATACGATTCCTAAGTGGAAGCCCCCTAGTACTTTCTTGAGGAAGGCACTATGGGCCTATTCACTTAATTCCCTTAGTTCGTGTAGGATTTCTCAAGTATCCAATGATGTTGGAGCCTTCATGTGAGTTTAGTTTCTCCTGAGGAGGAATGTAAACCGATCACAGTTGTTGAGCCACATAGGATATGATTCCTGAGTATAAGCCTCCTAGTGCTTTCCTGAGGAGGGCACTATGAGTCTGCCTACTTAGCTCCCTTTCTTTGGTAAGCTTGTTTTGAAGCTTGAAGACTGGGATTGATTTCTTTTGATTAGGGTTTTGCTTTAGGGCTTTGCTTAGAGGTAGATTAGGGTTTTGTTTTAGGATTAGGATTAGGGAGAGATTAGATGTAGATAATTTCTTTCTCAAGCATGGATGGTATTTCATTTCTTTTATCTGTATGACTGCAGTTTACTGTTTATTGCTTGATAGCATGTTGTTTATTTTTCAGTATGATTACTGTTATGTCATGACTGGCTTGAGGTCGAGATGAGCTTGTGGAGGCTGAAGCCCCACACACATTTCTTCCCTCACTTACATTGCATGCATTTTACTGTTAAAGCTGATGCTTTGTCTGTTTTGGTGTATCATTGACATGATCCCTTAGGACTCTCATTTCCTTTGATAAGGATTTGATGATAGACTTTTAGGTTGAAACCTATGCATGACAACATCTAGGAGTTCCCTGTTCAAACCTCAACCATAGGATGAATCCATGGCATGATAACAGTAGGACTTGATAGTCTCCCTCCTAGTTGGGCCTGTTCTCTTCTCATCTCAAAACAGTTTAAGATACAGTAATCATGAATGATTTCTTTCGTACGTTACGAGCCTTAAGCTATCTGAGAAAGGATTGTGGGAGAGTTCCTTTTCCGCAATTTGGATGTTTAGTATGGTACCCTTTGGGTGACATGCGACGCATTCACTCTCAGGTCATAGTCTCTAGTGCGGTTGAAATCGCAAACATAATAAAAAAACACTTCTTTCAAAACAGGAAATAAACCGTAGTTTCCCGAACTACGTGAGCTCTGATCTCTCATGCCTGTTGAGAGTACGTAGGCACAAGATGGCGATGTCTTGGCGAGCTACCTTCCCCATAACCCTTCGTAGGCCGAACTACGTTGACTCTGATTTCTCATTCTCTGATGAGAATACGTAGGCATAAAGTGCGACGCTTTGCCGAGTCATTTTTCTTTCCTTTTTTAGCCAGCCTTGATAGGTAGATAGAATAAAACCAACCCGTCCAAGTAAACAAACAAGCGTGGATCCCGTCGAGTACGACGGACGTGAGGGGTGCTAATACCTTCCCCTTGCGTAACCGACTCCCGAACCCAGACAATGGTTGCGATGACCTTGTCTTACCCTTATTCGTTAGGTTTTTCCGATCGTTTCCTTTCCCGCTTTGAGGGATAAATAACGAAAGGTGGTGACTCTTCTGTCATGCCGGCACCTTATTTTCGCGCAAGTGACAGTTTGTAATTGTCTTTATCCATATTTCTGAACCTATAAAAAACAGATCATAACATAGCTTATAATTCCAACCAATTATTGAATGCAACTATAGTAACCAACATAACAATCATCTCACAAATATCAAATATCAATTAACATTGTACAAAGACCAATATAAACTAATTAATGATTCAAACCAGGTTTTGTACAGAACATAAATGTGGATGAAACTAAACCATTATGTCTGAAGCTGCAAAGCTAACATGGATGAAACTAAACCAATTCCATTTAAGTGGTTATTCTATTTAGCATAAATGAAGTGCTGAAACTTTCTATCAGTACAGATGCTACTTATGAATGAAAGCTCTCACCTACACCAGTATGACACGAAGTTCATGCAACAAACACAGAAAAATCATTGCACCAGTATGACACGAAGTTGTAGTTACAGATTATCTTGAGTCAAGATATCTAGGCCATTTCATGTTGTTAAGACTTATATCATCAAGAATATGATATATTGTTAAAATGACTCAAATTGGGGCCTTTTCATGTTGTTAAGAACTATATGAAGGCAAATGCTAGCTTATCATCAACATTTCCTAACTATATATTGTTCAATACACCTCTAGCATAAAAAAACAGTAGCACAAAGAGCCAATGGTAATACCTATTCAATACACCTCAAATACCAATTAACATTGTACATTTCCTAACATATAATGTTCAATATATCAAGGAAAATGCTAGCTCTATCATCAACATTTCATAATCCGTTATTATGTCTGCTTATGGCCATCAAATGGAACATGCTTATTCTACAAGGAGTCTCTCTGCTGCTTCTGGAATGATCAAGAATTACTATCACTTATATGGTAGATTCCGCTCATGAATGAAATTGAAAATTCTTGATCATATTAATCAAGCTTGTGACCTAATCTCGAAATGAATAATATGATGGAGAATTTTCATATTCAACTAATTGACCTTGAATCATTAGCTACTATATCTTTTGTTAACTTCAAGTTATTATTTTTGTATAATTTTGATGATAAGTTTGTTGTGTTTTTCTTCCTTTTTTTTTGTCACAGAGATGGGGAGCAGTTTTATGTTAGAATCGGGATTCTATATCACATCATTTTCTGCAAAAATCTTCATTGCTGGATTTGCAGCTCTTGGACTTTTATTAATCACTTTGTTGGTTTCAATGGCAATGATGCTACAATCTTGTCAAAATAATAGTGTTGGAATTCTAGAGCTTAGGAATGTAAGCGATGACTATAGTTATTGCAAAGTTCATTCTCTGCATGCTAAGTTCAATCATTTGGAAGAACATAATGTTCCTGAAATTTGTAAGGACCTGGCGGTACAGTATATCAAAGGTGGTCAATATGCTAGAGATTTGGATTTAACCAAATCTGTGATTGAGGAATATTTCAATGGTGTTAAACCATCACAAGATGGTTTTGATGTGGTGTTGATTGACATAGATGGCATTTCTCCATTGAGTCCTCTTACAGATAATCTTGAGTCAAGATATCTAAGCCATTTCATGATGTTAAGACTTATATCAACAAGAATATAATATATTGTTAAAATGACTCAAATTGGGGCCTTTTCATGTTGTTAAGAACTATATGAAGGCAAATGCTAGCTTATCATTTCCTAACTATATATTGTTCAATACACCTCTAGCATAAAAAGCCAGTAGCACAAAGAGCCAATGGTAATACATGTTCAATACACCTCAAATACCAATTAACATTGTACATTTCCTTACTATATGAGGTTCAATATATCAAGGCAAATGCTAGCTCTATCATCAACATTTCCTAATTAGTTCTTATTGTTATAATGGTATTGACATAGCACAAAGAGACAAAATTCATGCTTGCGACTCGGGTACTGATATTATTGTTATATGGTTGTTAATCTCATTCCATATTGGTAAATGACTACCATATATCAAATATCAACTTCACAATTTTTTCCATTCATTTTAACTCACAGGATTCAGGATAACTCAGTTTGTGATCTACATGGAGCCAATAACACCAAGGAAGAAAATCAGACGGTGAGTCGAAGCTGCAAAGCTAATGTGGATGAAACTAAACCAATGCCATTTAAGTGGTTATTCTATTTATCATAAATGAAGTGCTGAAACTTTCTATCAGTACATATGCTACTTATGAATTAAAGCTTTCACCCACATTTGAATTTCATTCATGTTATAATGGTACTGCAGCAGATTAATCCCACATTTAATATAAGCTAAAACCAACAGCAGCTTAATCCCACCATTTTAAAATTGCATCTTAATCATATATTTAATCAAATTAAATTGAAGTTTGCATACAACATATCAATATAAATTAGTAAGGTATTAAACATCATGAGGAAGAGATTGAACAATAAGAGTGCAGGTGATAACATGCTTCTTGGACAGTTGTAAGGAAAAAATAATTTACCTCAAAGTGGAAATAGTTGCATTGAATCTATGCTATTTGGATGAAGCTTAACAATTTTGTGTTGATGTTCTAACAGTCAATCAAAGGGAGTAGTTGACTTTTTCTGGTGGCTTAAAAAAGTCAATATCAAATATGCTTCAATTTTGAATTGATTTTCCCCAAATGTTTTGAACTGCATACAAACCAAATTAGTTGTAACTGGTAGTCTGCAAGTAAATATTTTGACAGAACTGGCTGGTTTGCTTTTGCTGATTTTGCAGGGTCCCTAGACAGCCATGATTGAAACACGCAAAAGATGACTATGTATTTTTGTCTTGTGCAGAAGTGTAGTAAAAATAAGTGCATTAAAACCTGTGAGATTAAGGTTAACTTTTTCATGTAGATTGAAAAGGCAATGAGTCAATGAAAAACAAACATGGCTTGCATAACTTATACTAATATGTTAAAAAGGAAATGAGTCAATGAGTGCAGTGTAAAGATGCTGGTGAAATTATACTATTATGTTAAACATCTGTAATATGAAGTACTTAGCTATTATGACCTACACATTAAAATAGTAAGAGGAAGTACTGAGAAATGCACAACCCTCAAAGTATAGCTTACATAGGTAAACACAATACTTTAAATGTCAGAAAATACAGCTAAAGAAATTGCGCCAAGTAAATTAGTACAGGTTTTGCAGAATTGTGAAAAAGTAAGCAGACAACATTGGGATTCATAAAAGGCAAGAACATTTTAATATAACTAATGCCAATGGTTTGTATATCTTAACAAAATAATCTCTCCACAAGATAATGGCAAATAAATATTTCTGTTGTTAATGCAATTGATTTATATAACTATAAGTTACATGAAGTAATTGTCCTTTCAAACATATCTTCTAGGATTTATTTATTATATGGTAAATAGGAAAGCAGTTATGCACTTGTGCTGCTTCTTCCTCCCTGTGCATCCATGTCATATCCTTGTTAATTTTACAATTTCACAATATATCCTTTTGATTAACTAAGGTGATTTCTCAGCTAATGTGATTTGGAAAGAAAGCATTTAGGGTGGAGCAAAAATATTGTCTCAATATACCAGAATTTTAGGTTCTTGGTTAACTAAGGTGCAATTAGAACCACCAATAATACTAATAAAACAGTTAAAACAGCAGTTGAGGTTCTGTTCTATATCAGTTTCAAGGTGATTTTCTGTTAAAGCACTTGTGCTTCTGTTCTATATCAGTTTTAAGCTGATTTTGTGATTGTAGATAGTTGCATATGTTTATGCTGCTGTTCTATATCAGTTTTGTGATTTTGTTCTATATCAGCAGTAAGGCCACTATAAAATATGTTAACTGCTTGGAGACACATGACAAGTTTCATAATATAAGTTCATAACGGTTTTAGGAACAACATAAGTTACAAAAAAGTTAATCAACATAAGCTTAACATATTCAAAAGATCTCTAAGACATGTTGAGCACTCTTTGTTGTCAACTACATTAGGTTACAAAAAACCATATTCAAATGAACAACAGTAGCAAGAGAAGGAACTTGTAACAACATAGCAACACTTGGCTATACCAAAATAACTTGAGTTGAAGGTAAAGGCTCATTCCTTCTTGGCATGCTTCACAGTCTTGGTTGCAGATTGTTTGGGTGACAATATAGTTGAAGTTCCTAGCTCCTCAATAGAATATTCTTGGGACAACCTCTTGGAAGGGGTATTGCTTGAATAGGCTTCGTCGCTCCAATTTTGTGAAGCAAACATGGTTGGCTGGAAGTTGGAAATGGAAGTTATGAGTTCTTAGTGCAATAAAGTTTTTCCAATAATAATAAATTAAGACAAATATAACTTGGAAACAAACTTACTGTATGAAGGGAAGTAGGAGTCACCGCTTCATTGTCGAGTATATGATGGTTAAGAACAGTTTATTTTCCTTTTGTAGTCGGGGCATTCATGGTGTTTTTAGAAGTCAAGTACATGATAATATATTCTATGGTCAGTATGTTAGTGTAAGACATGAAGAATGTAATTAAATTTTGATAACTTAATGCATCATAAACCTCATTTGGATGAATGGCATATTTGAACATTTGGATTACTTCTTTGTCCTCAGTAAGCTTGACAACAGATGCCTGCTTAAAGTTCGGCTGAAACTTCACGCGAAAAGCAAATTCCTTTTCTAATAGTTTGTCCAAGTTTTCAGGATAGATTTGTGGATGATCTTCATTGGACTACGAATGTATATAAGGTAAACATTAATGATTTACATAACTGTTTTTCAAAAGAAATGAAATAGCAGCATGACATGATCTGTACCAGTACCGACAATTTTAATCATACTACATTGACAGACAACATTTCACATTCCGGACATAGTACAAAAATTCATGACAGAAAATGTGAAGCTAACTAAGAGCACAACTAAGACCATATTAGTTTTCTTCTTTATGGAGAAAACTTAGGTACAGTGCACTATGATATTATATATTCATGGAGAAATCTCTTCTTATTTCAGCCTAAACTAAACTAATGTGGTTGTCCAGAGTTGTGTGGTTTATAATTTATATATTCATGTTATTGCACCATGCACTATGAATGATTGAGTTTTTTTGGCACTTCTTGTAAGGCCTTATTTGAGTCACTTCTGATTGTATATTATGATTTCTTACACAAGTAGCAACCCATAAATGTGACACTGACCACAGTTTCCTATGTCAGGCTATGGAAGACTTGGCTAAGGCATTAGAGTTTGAATCCAACACAGCAGACATTTTACACCAGAGAGGTATCTTGTAAAACATTGAGTGTTTTCATCTTGTTTTTTCAATAAGTGATTGATACATGTATGTATATTGTAACAACTCTTTAAAGTCTAGACAGAGCTTTCACCGGTTTTATGTGAAATGAGTGTGAACTATTTATTATTGATATTATCCTACAGGTGTTTAATATCTCATAGTCAATCACATGATTTCATATATCAGAGCTTATATAAGAGCAACATACAGTGGTTACGTGTATACGTTGAATGTATCAAGCAGACATACAAGTACATAATATTTACGCACCTTTTTCATGATTTCTCTTAAAGCATGTGCTGCCATTCCAACATATTGGATACACTCCTTGTCCCAAAACACAAAACAACCAGTCGTGCAATCATTTTCGACCTCGATTTCGATTTTATACCTAAGGAGATGGTTGAAATATAATTAAATTAACCAACATGTTTAAATAAGGTTCTTAGATAATTTATATAGTAACTAAAAAAGATGTGCTTACTTGGTGAGTGGTGGAGGTGTATTTTCACAACATGTGCATATGAATGGTTGCCCAGGAAATTTATTAGTTCTGTTACATGCTGGACACTGCTTATAGTACCAACCGTACCTACTTGACTTGAACCTCTTTGTGGTTCCAAAAATGTTACAAAAAGCTTGTTGTAAATAAACATGGCATGTTATATTATTGAAAACTTGCAATTGAGTAAAAATGAAGGAAACATCATAAAAAATGGTTATGTTGCGTCGTGATAAAAACTGGAGCATATGAACTAATATGCTTACATCTTGAAGAATCATGATGTCAGCAATGGTTTTGACATCATTGGTGTAGGAGAAAGATCGGTCCACAAACGACCCTTGTGATGCAAAAGGTTGGGAGAGTGGTTGTGAAAGAGTTTGTGAACTCGCCTTGTCTCCCAACCTATAAAAAATTGAAACATTATATACAGTGGAGTACATATAAGGGATTTGACTATTTATGACATTGAATAATAGTTCCTTACTTGGATTTGAATGTTGTGACCTGTGGATGAACAAAATCAAGAAGCAATTTGGATCCGTTCCAAGCATTTGAGATGTACCATTTTCCGGTGGCTGCAAAACAATAACAGTGGCATAACAGTAAGAGTAGTATAAGAAGTCAATCACAAATGAAAGGAATAAGAGTGAAATAACAATTTCAAGCATTACTTGAACTTTTCTGGCACATAGCATGAGTGATTATTATTATAGTTTGGCCATGTGCGGTATGCTCAGTCGAGTATGCCATGAATTGGTTGGCATATGATTCCCAAAGTGTAATATCTATTTCAGAACCACTAATAATAAAGAGAAAAAAAGTTATAATATGATATATATATATATATATATATATATATATATATATATATATATATATATATATATATATATATATATATATATATATATATATATATATATATATATATATATATATATATATATATATATAAGTTATAATGAAGAACCACTAATAATAAAGAAGTTATAATGTGATATACATTTCATCAGATAAGGTAATGTTGACACAAGCCTTTTTTCTGCCCCTTGCAACTTGAGACCTGACTACTTGGTGAAGTACACCAATGACATCTATATATATATATATATATATATATATATATATATATATATATATATATATATATATATATATATATATATATATATATATATATATATATATATATATATATATATATATATATATATATATATATATATATATATATATATATATATATATATATATATATATATATATATAAAAGTTATAATGAAGAACCACTAATAATAAAGAAGTTATAATGTGATATACATTTCATCAGATAAGGTAATGTTGACACAAGCCTTTTTTCTGCCCCTTGCAACTTGAGACCTGACTACTTGGTGAAGTACACCAATGACATCTGTTTGATAGTAAGGCTAAATGGTTAGTCTATTAGTTCACAAACATGTAATAATGCAAATGATGTTTAAGAAAATTTTAAATACCATATAAGCGGTTGACTTGGAAATCTCCGTGTAAAACGATGGATTTGAAATGAAATTGATGGGGTGGT
This sequence comes from Lathyrus sativus, assembly GCA_963859935.3. Lineage (NCBI taxonomy): Eukaryota > Viridiplantae > Streptophyta > Magnoliopsida > Fabales > Fabaceae > Lathyrus > Lathyrus sativus. Next base: position 50,947,179 of record OZ012735.1, on the reverse strand, counting down.
ATTTCTGGTAAATCTACCATGGTTACAGTGGTCCCACTATTGAAAAAAAGATTCAACGGATTTTCACAGATTTTCAAAGGAATATCGTTGTTTAATGGATCACCATTATAAACCATATAAGTCATATGTTCTTGTAACCTCTGTTTCCACAAATCGAAATCTCTGTTGCGGGTAACGACGTGTATTTTATCACACTATGAATCAAACGAATAGTTAGTACATATTTTAAGTTATGTAAAAGTTAGATAACATATTTACAGCAATAATACATACCTTGCTATCTTGGATAACACATTCAAAATGTTGCTGTCCATTACGCTCGGTTACAGTCCATAGATCAACAATATGAATGGTGAGCTTCCATACATTGTTTTCTAGCTTCAAATCAGCAATCGTAATAGGTGCTCTAGACATGGTGATCTGAAAAGTAACAACTACAATATAAGTTCATAACAGACATGGTTTTCAGATGTGTTTGCAGAGATGAATAACAATAACCAAATGTACAGAAATTGTTAGCAAAGCTTGTAGTTTTCTTATCGGAAAAAAAGATGAACACAAAGCAACATTCATCTCAAAACTCAAAAAAACGAATTCAAAACAACATCATGATAATCAAACCCACAGTCATTGTAAACCCAGAAAAACAATGGTTGAACTCTGGTTTGTGAAACAAAAAAACAAGACTCTTGGTTTGTGAAACAGAAAACCAGAAAAACTAAAAATAAAACAATGGTTGAAACTATGATGTGCAGGGAGAGGCGATGGAAGTAAGAGCATGTACCTTCTTATTTTTAGCTCGCAAGAAATACAGACCAGGGAGATGATGATGTTCTGAAGTATGAAGTATGGAGAAAATGGAGAAAAGTGAAATATGATTTGCGGAGAAATGAGAGAAATATTAGAAGGAAAGATATAGAGAAGTCTGAATAGTGTGAGAAGAGAAGGAAAAATAGAAAAAAGTTTAGGACCAATGAGTAACTCATACATGGATGAAAAC